>VXBR01001239.1:1678178-1737111 GCA_013400215.1 Cisticola juncidis | reverse complement strand
GGGCGGGGAACCTCGGGGGGTGAACGCGGCGCCTGCGGGCGAGGGCGGCGCTGCCCTGCGGTGGGACCCGCGCTGCCCCCAGGGCACTGCCCGCCCGCTCCCCTGCAGCCCGCACCTCCTTGCCCGCCCGCCATGCTCCCAGCCTGTGCCCCATCTTGCCGCCAGCGACCCGCCCTGCCCATCCTCATCCTGCCGTCCGCATCCTGCCCGCAGCCCGCGCACGTAGCTCCCGCCGGGGTGATGTGAGGACAGCGCCCGGCGCTGCTGGCCATTTCCCCGGCAGCAGCCGGCGAGCCTGGGCTGCAGCGCTCGTCTGCAGAGAGAGCTTTTTTTGTGAGGGTTTTTTTTAGGGATTTCGGGTTTTTTCTATGAGGAAGCGAGGCACTTTTTTTTTCATGTGTCTTCAGGGAAAGCTGCTCTTCTGAAACGTATGGTTGGAAAAAAGAAACCTGCTGGCTTGGGTGCTTGTAGGCGCACTTAGAGAAATACTGGTAGAGTGTGCTCAGTGCAGAGGCTCGCCTGGCGTGGCCCTGGTGTGACAGGAGATTGAGATCCAGGCTTGCAGGCACACATCATGTTTTCCTCTCATTATTTGTCAGTGGAAATTCTTAGAAGTCTCCAAGGTGTTAATCCCTTTTTCCCCTTTCAGCCCCTGAATCATGACATCTCCATGCCTGGTACCTCACGTCTTAAGTGAAAGACCTCTGTGAGAGCAGTACCAACATTTTTCATCCATTAGGTTTAGCATGTTTGCCTGCGCATCCCTAGAGCGTAAACACAGCTTTACATCTTTGTGACACTGTTGAACAGGGATCATCCCACACTACTTAACTCAGTAACAAACCCCATTGACTTAGTGTATGCGCTGTCACCCAGTGAGTAGAATTCCTTCTAGGGCTTGAGGCCGTGCTAATGGTGTGGTGTTGCCTTTTGAGTTAAAACCCTTTTCCTGCAGTATAGAAACACTCTGTGTAGCAGCAATAGGCTCAAGAGGCTTGGTCCATGCCTCTGAATCCCAACTTTCTAGTTAGTTGGTGTGTCTAAAGACTGAAAGAGTCTGGATGCCTAGCTGAGACTGAGCTGGCATGTGAGTAATATCCCATCAGCCTAGCATAGCTTTTGGAGCCACTGCCAAGCACTGTGAGAGCTTTGTGTAGTTTGGATATTCTTTTACAGGGAAGTTTTGCATGTGTACACATGCACACACAAATATTCTGTGATGCTTGCAGTTGGAAACAAATCAGTATTATTATATTTGTCTTCATGTTCCTCAGAGTGCACTTTAGATACCTAGCACCCATGTAGTATCAGACCTTTCTAAAGTACAATAAAAACAGTTCCCACTGCACTTTGAAGACTATTTTCCTTCCATCTTTTCCCCATCCTCGCTTCCCTATTAAAAAAAAAGATTAAAATTCTTTTGTGATGTGCACTATACCAAATCAATGATCATACCTTACAGCATCTTACCAGCAGCTGAAATTTATCTTCTAAATGTTTCCAGAATGAGATTGGTGCCCAATAGTCTTTTGGATTCAGGAACTAGCCTTGTCTTAACAAGGTTGGAAGTCAAGATTTTCCTCTTTTTTGCTTGTATACATGGGATGTGTTTGTTCAGGGCAGTGTCATCCAGGAAAGTGAACTTAGAAATGGGAGCCATACACATAACTATTCTTTTCCTGGAAAAATCACACTTTTTTTTAAGAGAAGGGAATGTGGAGAGGAGCTGCTGGGGGGAAAGTGAGAGTTGAGCCAGTTGGTAAAAGTCTTGCCACGGGCATGGGATCTGTTTCAGTTGACCTTCCTTGTGAGCAGACAGTGTGTGGGTGGTGTCAGCTTTGTATTCTGACTTGTCCTAACAGCAGTAATCCGATTGCACTCAGGTTGACATTGTGGACATCTACGAGTCCATCCGTGAGCGGCAGCGTCATGACAGTGAGAGGTCTACCTGCAGCACCTTGGAGCAGAACGACATTGAAGCTGTGGAAGCCCTTGTTTGTATGAGCTCCTGGGGTCAAAGATTGCAGAAAGGTGACATATTAAAGATAAGGCCCCTCACGCCCTTCTCGGATTCTGGGGATTTCACAATGCACACCGAGGCTACGGCTGAATTACCAAAGGACTATCTATCGACACTGGTAAGAAAAACATGAACACAAAATAAATATGCCCTACACCTGGATGTCACATCCTTGAATGCTTAAACTTGGCTGGAAAAGACAGGCTTGCTCAGGTGTCCCTTTGGCATAGCCTGTGCTCTATGTGTGCACAGAGTAGCGAGGTGAGCATGTTGAGTTTGGTTTTTTGCTGTCTCTGGTTTAGCAAATGTAGAGGCTTTTGTTAAATTTAGGTGTGAAAGCCCATGCTGAGAGGTTATTGGATTTGACAGGGATGTCGAGATGGCTGTTGTAGGTTTCTTGGAGCACTTTGAGTAAGAATGGCAGAGTGAGCCTTGGTGATTTGGCCTCAACATATCTGCAAGCACTGTACAACAAAAGGCCTTTGACGGCATTGTGCTTCACTGGTCATTGTAAGAGAAAGTACGCGCTACCATTATGAAATAGGCAATTTAATTAGTTTCTGTACTATGTGTTTGTACATGTAGCCTGTTATTTCTCCAGACATTGGTCTACTCTAGCTGACTAATGTTGGTTGAATCCAAATTTTTTTCTTTTGTTTCAATTTATGGTGCAACGCAAGTAGGTATTAAACAAGGGCTTGGTGCCGTTAAGGTTTTAGATGATTAAGGCCCATTTCAACCAGTAGGCTTCTGGAATGCAGTTGCCAGGAAAAAGGGGAATACTAGAGGAAAGAAGCTAAGAGCAGCCTGACAAGCAGCTGCCGTAATAATTCCTGATGCTCAGTGTTGACCCTGTCTCTTGAGCAGCTCAGGAAATACCTTTCAGTAGTAAAGGAGGAAGGAGACGTGATGCAGGAAGACACTGTTGAGAAAAATGTATGAATAAAAAGGGACAGAGCCATTTCATTTGTCTTTATCTAAAAAGTAGCCATGAGATGATGAGATAATCATTGAGAAAAGATCTAGGGCTTGCTGGAAATGTCAAATGGAAAGGTGGAGTATTGCTATCTATTATGTCTGTTTATTCTGCTCATAGCCTCTTACAGCTGTGCTTATTGCAGAGGAGAAGAAAATGAAAGACTTTTGTGGTGCAGTGAGTATACTTGCAGTGTTTTATGCAGGTTTACAGCTGCCTCACTGCCGTCCTTTTATTAATCTGCTTTTTGAGCATAATGAGAATGGCCATGAGATAAAGCAATGTAGTGTCATGGTGTTGGCTAAAATGGAGTTAATTTTCTTCCTAGTAGCAAAGTGCTGTGTTTGTGATTTAGAATGAGAATTTAGAGATGAGAATGATGCTGGTAACACACTGATGTTCTAGTTGCTCAGCAGTGCTTACCCCAGGTCAAGGATTTTTCAGATTTTCACGCTCTGCCAGTGAGGAGGTGCACAGGAAGCTGGGAAGTGGCATGGCCAGGGCAGGGGATGTGAACTGGCCAGAGGGATATTCCATACCACAGAGTGTCATGCCCAGCATAAAAACTGGGATGACCAGTGGTGTTGGGAAAGACCTGAGCACTGGTCAGTGGATGGTGAGCAATTGTACTGTGCACCACTTATTTCTCATGGGTTTTATTGCTCTCTTTCTTTTTGGTATCTCCCTGTAATAATAATTACAATTATTGTTATTATATTTTACTTTATATCAATTATTAACTTGTTCTTATGTCAATACATGAACTTTCATCTTTCTGATTCTCCTCCATGACACATCTGACCAGATAGTGTTGAAACAAATTTGTTATCAGGATTCATCCTATTAGTTTATTAGTTGTTGATCACAGAGTTGAATTATTTGCTATCAGAGTTGTTGTGTTATGTAACAATTTTACTTGCTGTTCCCCCTAGTGTTGTGGTATCATCTCTGGGGGCTGGGCTAAGCTTATCATTTTATTGTACTTCGTAACAGTGGATTATGATAGCAGAGAACTGCTGGCCTTGAAACTAATCTGGTTTTCATCCTCTCATCACCTTTGTACTTGGGGAACCATCTATTAGAAACTGCTAATAGTGACGCTGCCTTTTTGCCTCGGAGAGCCAACATGTGTAGAAGACACACACAGTCTTCCCTTTCTTCTCCAGGCATGGGAATTTTGGAAATTTTGGATATCCTTGGGATGCTGAAACCAGCATGGTCTGTGAATGACCAGGAACTGTGAATGTGGTTCAGGTCTTGTTTAAGGTTAAGCAGCTGTTTGTGGCTGCTCAGACCCTGCATCATGCAGTGTGACTACTCAGACCCCAGCAAGGGATGATTCAGCTGAGCCAGAGGATGATCTTGTGCCATTATTGGTTGTCCTGTTACACAAGAAGAAAGGACATGAAAGTCAGCTCATTTAGTAAAGGAGGATGAAGCAGGGCCATCACAAAAACTGGATGGAGGAAGAGGCAGAAAAAGAGGTATCTGCTCAATCCCTGTCCCTGAGGGATCTGTGGGATATGTGAAGAGGTTTCAGCTGCTGTCCAGGTGTGCACATTATCACCTGGCTGCTCCAGTGGGGCTGGTAGCCTGGAATTAGGAGATAGGGAAGCCAAGCAGTTGGGATGAGTTCCTAGGGAAGAGAGCATTGATGAGGCAATTGGAAAAATGACACAAGTCTTCAGCCTCTGGAGACAGCTCGGTCAAGTGTGAAGGAAAGGTGTCCCTTCGGAAAAGAGACTGTCACCCTGGCAGGTGGGCTACTGTGGGAGAGATGTCTGGTACCTAAGGGAATTAGCTGTACCAGAGGGGGTTTATTATGACATGGGTAAGGCACAATCACCCACAGATCCAGATGAAGTCAGTGTGCCTGACACACCTGGCAAAATTTTGAACCATTTTCCATGGATTGATCCAGTTCCAGAACACCTGTAATATATATTGACAGTACCATTGTGGGCAGTACTGCAGCAGAAGATTTTGAGAAAGGGAAGAAAATAGTCCAAATCTCTCTGAAAGCTGCCATAAAACAAAGCAAGGTCCAGGAACCTACACAGGAGATCGAGTTTTTAAGAATAAAATAGTAAGGTGGATGTCAGAAGATTCCAGTGGATTTGATTAGCAAAATAACAGCTACATTTCTACCAGCTAGTAAGAAAAACACAAGGTTTCTTAGGCAATGTGGGTTTTTGGAGAGTGCACATTCCAAATTACAGTCTGATTGTCAGCCTTCTCTGTCAAGTGACCCTGAAGAAGAATGAATTCAAATGAGGCCCTGGACAACAACAAGCCTTTGAACAAATTAAACAGGAGATAATTCATGCAGAAAAATAACTGCCCCAGCCCTTGGGCCAGTCCAGGCAGGACAAGATACAAAAAAGTGTGTTCTACACCAAGGAAAATGGCCCTACCTAGAGCCTCTGGCAGAAAGCACCAGGGGAGAATTGGGTCAACCTCTAGGGTTTTGGAGTCGGGGGTACAGAGGATCTGAAGCCCAGTGTATTCCAGCTGTAAAAGAGATACTGGCAGCCTACAGAGAGGTTCCAGCTGCTTTGGGAGTGACTGGTGCTGAAGCACAGCTGCCCCTGGCATTGTGATTTTCGGTGCTGGGCTGGATGTGCAAAGATGGGTCTCCTACACATCACATAGCTGATGCTGTGTGGAGTAAGTGGGTCTTGCTGGTCACACTAGGTGCTCAAATAGGAAACTTCAGTCATTGTGATTACTTTCAAGACTGCTGGGATTGGCAAGAGCAGATTCCTGGATGCCACCTGATGAGCAGATGACATGTGCTGAAGAGACTCTATTCTATAAGTTACCAGAAAATGAGAAACAATATGCTGTGTTTGATGATTCCTGATGTATTGTTGGAAAGCACTGAAGCTGGAAAGTTACTGTATGATGTATCCTACAAAAAATGACAGAAACTGCTGAAGGAGAAGGTGAATTGAGGTACTTGGCAGAGGTGAAAATTGGCTTTAGACACTGCTGAGCAAGATAAATAGCCAATGCTTTATCTCTGTACTGATGCATGGGTGGTGGCAAATGCCCTGTGGTGGTGATGGTTGCAGTGATGGAAGCAGAGCAGAGGTGAACCCATCTGGGTTGCTGCCTTGTGGCAAGATACTGCTGCCTGGGTGGAGGCCCTGGTTGTGAAGGTATGTCACATGGATGCTCATGTACCCCAGAGTTGGGCCACCAAGGAACTTCAAAACAACCAACAGGTGGATCAGGCTCCTGAGATTGAAGTGGCTCAGGTGGATCTGGATTGGCAAGATTCACAAGAGTGGATTATTTATTGCTTGGTGAACCCATGACATCTGAGGCCAACAGGGAAGAAATGCAACACGTAGATGGGGTGATGATTGCGGGGTGGACTTGACCATGGACAGTACTGTAGGGCTATCCATCATTGTGAAATATACACTTCAGTTATTCAAGCTGAGCAGTTAAAGCCTCTTTGGTGTGGAGGACAATGGCTGAAATGTAAATACGGGGACACCTGGCAGATGAACTCAATCAGACTCCCACCAGACTCAAACCCACCAAGGCAAGCACCATGTGCTTATGATGGTGGAAGCAGTCTCTGGATAAGTGGAAGCATATTCCATGCCACTGCCTGGAACACTGTCCTAGGCCTTGGAAAGCAAGGCTTACGCAGGCAGCATGGCATCCCAGAAAGAACTGAGCCAGACAAGGGGACTCATTTCCAAAACAACCTCACAGACCTCACAGACACCTGGGTTGAAGAACATGGCATTGTGTGGATTTATCACATGCCTTATCATATGCCAGTCTCCAGGAAAATTGAATGATAGAACATCTTACTGAGAGCAGTGGGTGCTGGGACCTTCAAAGAATGGGATACACATTTAACAAAGGCCACCTGGGCACTCAGCACTAGAGGATCTGCCAGCTGTGCTCAAACAAAACTTTTACATAGTGTAGGAGGGGATTCAGTCTCTGTAATGCACACAAAAAAGCTTCTGGGGAAAATAATCTGAGTTATTCCTGCATCAGGCAATGACAAACCCATCCATGGGACTGCTTTTGCTCAAGGACCTGGGTGCACTTGGTGGGTAATGTGGGAGGACAGGGAAATCCAAAGTTTGCTTCCAGGGGATCTGGTTCTGTGTGAGAATAGCCAGTGATTTGGGTTGTATGGTGTTAATTGCCATTAACACTCATGTCACTACTGCTGAGCTGGCTACATGCAGCATCAAGGGTATTACAGCAGGAATCACCCAAATTAATGAAGAACAAACTTTGATGAAACTGGACAAACACGGTAGGGATGGAATGTGAACTGACTTCAGTAGTCAGGAACCCAGCATAACACACAGTCTTTCCTGCCCTGAAGACCTGCTATGAATTGGAACCCAAAGCAATGCGAGAATTAACTCAACAGATGTTTTAGAGGGATGGCCCACAGACTAAGGGAATGATACCTCTATCAAAAGACAGGAAAAGTAATTATGGTTAATTGGGATGTATTGAAAAGTGTGGGCATGATGTAAATAGGCATAGAATTGTGTGGATATTTTAAGTATTGTAAGAGTGGGCATAGAATATAGGGTGGATATTGTCCTGTTTTCAGCTGGGATAGAGTTAATTTTCATCCTAGTAGCTGGTACAGTACTGGCTTTGGGATTTAAGACAAGAATAATGCAGATAACACACTGATGTTTTAGAGTAAGCACTGCTCAGCAACAGTTCAGCCAATGACTTCAGTGTCTCCTTCTCTGCCAGTGAGGAGGAGAAGCTGTGAGAGAGCATGGCTAGGACACTACTGACCAAACTGGCCAGAGGAATATTCCATACTGTAGAGCATCGTGTTCAGTGTATAAAGTGGGGTGAATTGGCCAGAAAGGGCTGATCACTGCTTGGAGTCAGGCCAGATGGATGCTGAGCAGTTGTACTGTGCATAATTTGTTTCTCTTGGACTNCATGGCATCCCAGAAAGAACTGAGCCAGACAAGGGGACTCATTTCCAAAACAACCTCACAGACCTCACAGACACCTGGGTTGAAGAACATGGCATTGTGTGGATTTATCACATGCCTTATCATATGCCAGTCTCCAGGAAAATTGAATGATAGAACATCTTACTGAGAGCAGTGGGTGCTGGGACCTTCAAAGAATGGGATACACATTTAACAAAGGCCACCTGGGCACTCAGCACTAGAGGATCTGCCAGCTGTGCTCAAACAAAACTTTTACATAGTGTAGGAGGGGATTCAGTCTCTGTAATGCACACAAAAAAGCTTCTGGGGAAAATAATCTGAGTTATTCCTGCATCAGGCAATGACAAACCCATCCATGGGACTGCTTTTGCTCAAGGACCTGGGTGCACTTGGTGGGTAATGTGGGAGGACAGGGAAATCCAAAGTTTGCTTCCAGGGGATCTGGTTCTGTGTGAGAATAGCCAGTGATTTGGGTTGTATGGTGTTAATTGCCATTAACACTCATGTCACTACTGCTGAGCTGGCTACATGCAGCATCAAGGGTATTACAGCAGGAATCACCCAAATTAATGAAGAACAAACTTTGATGAAACTGGACAAACACGGTAGGGATGGAATGTGAACTGACTTCAGTAGTCAGGAACCCAGCATAACACACAGTCTTTCCTGCCCTGAAGACCTGCTATGAATTGGAACCCAAAGCAATGCGAGAATTAACTCAACAGATGTTTTAGAGGGATGGCCCACAGACTAAGGGAATGATACCTCTATCAAAAGACAGGAAAAGTAATTATGGTTAATTGGGATGTATTGAAAAGTGTGGGCATGATGTAAATAGGCATAGAATTGTGTGGATATTTTAAGTATTGTAAGAGTGGGCATAGAATATAGGGTGGATATTGTCCTGTTTTCAGCTGGGATAGAGTTAATTTTCATCCTAGTAGCTGGTACAGTACTGGCTTTGGGATTTAAGACAAGAATTATGCAGATAACACACTGATGTTTTAGAGTAAGCACTGCTCAGCAACAGTTCAGCCAATGACTTCAGTGTCTCCTTCTCTGCCAGTGAGGAGGAGAAGCTGTGAGAGAGCATGGCTAGGACACTACTGACCAAACTGGCCAGAGGAATATTCCATACTGTAGAGCATCGTGTTCAGTGTATAAAGTGGGGTGAATTGGCCAGAAAGGGCTGATCACTGCTTGGAGTCAGGCCAGATGGATGCTGAGCAGTTGTACTGTGCATAATTTGTTTCTCTTGGACTTTATTTCTCTCTCTTTTTATCTGCCTATTTATTACAATTAATATTTTATTATTTTATTTTCCTGTATCTGAATTATTAACTTGTTCTTATCTCAACCCATAGGTTTTACCTTTTTCTGATTCTCCTCCCCATCCATCAGGTATGGAGGATGAGTGAGCTTCATGGGAATTGGTTGCCATCTGGGATTACACCACAGCAGTATACTTTATTCAGTTTGTCTTAAGAGGCACATTCTGAGATGCTGGGAGAGGGCATGTAGTTTTATTTTTCAGAGTAAAGATGGGGGAAAACTGTGCTATGGAATGACACTGATCCACACTGGTGTGGTTTTTTTTGCAGTGCATGACCCCTCCGCACAGCCCTGACTTTGTTGAGATGTCAGCAGCTACGCTCCTGTCCTCACAAGTCACTTACTCCAAGCCAAGGACTGTCATGGCCAACACAGCTGCCTGCTCAGTCACGGCAGCGACCGGTGCCTCTCCCATCTCCAAGCCATCTGTTCTCGGCGTGGGGCAACAGTGCAGTCAGCAGCCAGTGACTGCTGAATCCTCTGTACCTCAGCCCTGCAGGGCCATGGCAACCAGTGTCATTCGTCACACAGGTGATAGCTCTGCTTACCATCACATTCCTGCTGTGCAAGAGAAAACAAAGGTAACTTCAGGCTACAGCACTTCCAGAGACTGGTGTGGAGCGGATGACCGAAAACATTCCAGACTGCCACAGGACACGTGTGCTGTGGATGATTTAATCAGCAAAACCTCCCCAGTACATCAGCCTTATGCACATGACTCCAGTGATATTGTGACCAACAAAGGGCAACTACCAGTCCGGCCCGTTTCACCGCCACCCCACTTACCAAAGAATTGCGAGAATGACTTGCAAAAAAGAGCTACCCCAGTGACACTTGCCCCTGTCTCAAGCCCCCAGGTTGTCTGTCAGATGATCCCTTTCAATGGACAAAGCAGCATGATCAATGCCTATGTCAAGCCTTCGGCTCCCGTGAAGCCCATCTTGCCGCAGGCAGCCCCGCTCCCCGCGATGCCGCAGCCGGTGCTCGTGGGCCCCTCGGTGCCTCAGGGCGCCGTCATGCTGGTGCTGCCGCAGCCCGCGGTCACACCGGCGCCGCAGGGCCCGCAGGCCGTGGTCACTGTCGGCAGCACCAAGCTGCTGCCCCTCGCCCCTGCTCCCGTCTTCATCGCCTCTGGGCAGGCCTGCGCCCCCCAGATGGACTTCTCCAGGCGGAGGAATTACGTCTGCGACTTCCCCGGGTGCAAGAAAACCTATTTCAAAAGTTCCCACCTCAAAGCCCACCTGCGCACCCACACCGGTGCGTACCAGAGCGCGCTGGCGTCTGTTGGGGTGCGAACACTCGGGTTTTGGGGAGGGGTGGGAAAGGGAAGAAGCAGGTGATGGGGAAGCTTCTGCTCGTCTCAGGGATGCAAGGAATGTTCATTCTCCATGGACCAGCAAAACAAGACATACTTTGTTCTGAGACCTCAGCTGACCCTGTAGTGTTAGTTGAATTTCACGGGCTTTAGTTGGAGTGAAGCTTTGCTGCCTGTGTGTGTGTGTTTGGATCTAAGTGGAGTCCTGCCATCTGGACTAGGTTGAAATGAATTGTGTGAGTCCCTTGTTTTGGAGCATGGGGAGGTCTGGTGTAAGCAAACATAGTACAGGTAGTTGGTCTTAACTGTTACATGAGTAAAAGAAAAGAGAAACTCAGAAATTGCCTTTCTTTTTTTAGTTTTCTTTTTTTTGTTCCCCTAGAGTTTTGTTTAGGCTAAATAGGAATGCACTGAGATATTTGGGCTGTGTTAGGAAGTAGAGCGCCTACAGGAATTTAACAATTTATTCAGTTACAGAAGGGCAATTTGGAGGTAAATTAAATTTATTTGTAATTAATATGATCTGATTTGCTCCATAAATTGGGTCAATGTGGAAACAATCTACATGTGTTTTACTTATCCTTTTTCTGGTTCCAGGATCTTGTTAAATTAAAACTAACTTTAAATTCTCAAGGATTATTTTTGATATTGAGGGATAGGCATAGTGCGAGATTGGTATAGAGTAGTTCTGTCAATTTTTAGTTTTCCTTGACTGTTTTTCCTCTACCTGCTGTTACCCCACAGTCACTGGTTCATTGGGTGTCAGCTTGCATGATGGGATTTGCATTAGTTTGGCAGCTTGTCTTTATGGTTCCTTTGGGGAAAGAGCTTAACCTCTATATGAAACTGATAATTCTTGTAAATTGTAGTTCAGAGGTAGAATTTGCTTCTGTTTCTGGCTTGAGAGGCTCCTGAATTAAACCCATGCTCCAGGATAAACATGCTATCAGCAAGTGCCTTGCTTTGTGCATGTGGCTCCTGATCCCTAGGGAGCCTGTGTGTGTCCCTAAATCATGATTAAGACATCAGTGGTGAAACACAGTGACCCCTCACTAGCCACTTCCCATTACAGGATCAGGAGGAAGAGTAATTCAGCTTTTTCTGCCTTTCCCCTGCATGCTGACTTAGCTAGACTATAGCACATCCAGCAGACACAGGCTTTACTCAATACCTGAAGTAAGAACATTCCTGTGGGGCTTCCCTTCTGGGGATCCCTTTTCTTCTGCTCTGAAGTATCCCCATAATTTTGGGCCACGGGGTCGATGTTTATCTGGAGCTCTGTGGAAGTTGCAGGCAGTGGCTGCAGTTGTGGTTGTTCAGGACAGGTGGGATGTTCAGCAGTGGCAGGGATGAGAAGCAGCTGATGGGGGCAGCTTTGCTGACTGCTGCCATTCCTGGGCTGTGGGGGCTGGCAGGACAGGCTCTGCCTCAGGAGTGCTCTCTGGCGTGTGTTTGTGTGTGAGACTGGAGCAGCAGGACCCCGAGGCTCCATTCCAGGCTTCCTGTTTGCCCACGGTATTTGTGGATGACATGCTGCAGCCAGAGAGATGTGGATACACGGGGATGGGGGCAGGGGCTTGCTTCTAGTTCAGTCAGCAGATAAGGCAGCTTTATGAAGGTTCTATTTCTTTGGGATTTTGGACAATTGAAAAACCAGACTTGATTAAAGAATACTTAAAGAGAGATGCAAGGAAATATGTAGAAATTACACCTATCGTTTTTCACTGGGACAGAACCTTAGCTCAATCTTATATTCACTGCACAGATGAGCAGTTCTGTGAAACTCACTGTTTTTTGCTGGGCAGATTTTAAGTTGCTTCTTTGGTAAGACTGCAGCACAGCTTCTCAGAAGTAACGTATGCTTCCTTTGTGTCCTGCAGGAGAAAAACCTTTCAGCTGCAACTGGGAGGGCTGTGAGAAGAAGTTTGCCCGCTCGGATGAGCTGTCGCGGCACCGCAGGACGCACACCGGGGAGAAGAAGTTCTCGTGCCCGGTGTGCGCGCGCCGCTTCATGCGCAGCGACCACCTCACCAAGCACACCCGCCGCCACATGGCCACCAAGAAGACCCCCAGCTGGCAGGCAGAGGTTGGCAAGCTCAGCAGGATTGCCACAGCAGAGAAACCCAAGAGCAGCAGCGCTCTGGGTATGCTCATCCCTGTGCCATCACCCGTCTGCCAGGGCTAGAGTGAAGACCTTCTCTGCAAAGCTTGTGAAGATCGGGAGGAGCTCCAATGGCAACAACAGAATGGGCAATGGCTTTTGTTTTCCCCGTGTTTGTGTGTACTTTAGTTTCCTGCAGTTTAGATCCTCTGTTGATAGTGCTATGTGAGAAATTTGTCATATTTCCTCGTCCCTTCCCTGTCTGTTTTTTTCAGTACTTGGGCAATTGCAATCACCAGCACTTCAGGAAAGCAGAACTCCTTGGAAATTATTTTGGCAATAGGTTAAAGAAGTTACTTGTAATGCTTGCTGTTAATATTTTGATGGACAGTAAAACAGGATGTTTTTTAATTTTTATAGTACTATTTTCTATACCAAATATATTTTGTATTTGTTCATTTCGGTCTTGTTATGCAACTTACTTGCATTAGTAGGGCTGTGCTGGATGAGACCCAGAGTTTTGGAAGCTCCTTTTCAGTAAACCCAAACTATTGCATTCAGAGTGTTTTGTAAACACTTACTATTTGATAACTTACACTGGTTGGTGTTTTCACGCTTGCAAATCCTGATCCTGCAATGGGCTAGTGCTCTTGCACCCTCCTTTTGCAGGTACATTGGAGATCAAAGTCAGTCAGTCATTTTTAAAACAAACCAAACTAAACCAGAATGACCTTATTTGAGAATACAAGTGTTGAAATCCTCAACATTTTATGAATTCATACACTTTGGAAGTAGAAGCCGATGTGGCTGTTGGTAGAAGCATTTCCAAGTCCACACTCCACTGGAGCCTCCACTGAAAGTTTGGAGGAGCCTGACTGCTCTGATGGAGGTAGAAGCACAAACACTGTTTAGAAATCTTGACACTAAAAAATATGCTTTATTTTTGGTCCTATTAAACCAACATATCAAAAATAAACTGAAAAATGCAAAAATAGCAAGATAGCCCATGAAAAATTAGTGGGTCTCTCTTTATATTTTTTTGAGTAGAGGAGAAATAAAAAATTAAAGGGTTTTTTTTTGTATTGTGGATGCTTGTGCACCTTATAGGAAATTGTTCAAGGCTTTCTTTTAACTGTATCAATGCACCAGAAGAAGTACTAACTGTCTTGATTTAAATAATAGCCACCATGTCAACTTGATGATACTCTTCATGTGGCCTTATACTTTCCCACAGTACTTTGTATGAAATCACCCTTTTCTATTAAACAATACGCTCTCCCTGTTGAATGGATTTTCTTTTACACAGAAGTGTAATGATAGTTAAGAAGTGGAACCAATGGCTGCAGGAGTGCTGTGTTGTAATAGCTTGGTGTGAGTAACAAAATGCCCATAGCACAGTCGGACTGCTCCTTTCCCGTGGTGCAGGAGGAGTGTATGGACTGTAGCAGAGCTAGCAGCAGAGCAAAGCACCAGGTGTTTTGCTGGGAGACAGCTCCCCTACTGAAGGAAATATTTCTGGAGTGCTTATTCCTTCTGGACTCTTCTCCCTTCAGCCACTCCTGCACTGAAGCTTAGTTGAGCACTGAGGAGGATTCTCTTTCCTGTATGCATCAACTGTGGATAACTAGGAATGCGCTCTCTCTTTTACTGCTTTGTTCTGAAATGCTGGTCTTGCTTCCCAGCGTGGGCAAAACATGGATTCATTTATGTAAGTGCTGAGTTGCTGACCTCAACTGGCACTTTCCTGAAGCTGGCAGAGATCTGTTTCAGTTAAAGTCATTATTTTTTACACTAACGTCTATAGCTATAATTAACAGTAGTAAGTTTTCAAACTGCACTAACTTGGAGTATTGTGCTAAGTGTACTGAAGTTTTTGTGCCTGACCTTACAGAGGCCCACACCCTGCTCACTGACACGTGCTGTCATCTCCCACTGACCCCAGGGTACGTGCCAGGGACCATGTGTGTGGACCTTGCTTTGGCCTCTCCAAAGGGCTCAGTAGGAACCTCTTTTCCTGGTGGAGTGGATCCTTGTGGTGTTACTGTTCTCTGTTGCTACCCAGTTTTCCAAGTTTCTGTGGTGAACAAAGAGATGTTGCTGCTCTTACTTTTTTTATTTTTTTCTCAGAAATCCCTTAGAATAAAGTCTGGCTTTGGGATGCTGTTTTTGCATGCTTTTAACCAGGGGAAGCATGTCCTGTCTCAGTTTAGCGCTTCATTTTTTTACAGACTGACCATTTATGGTGCTCACCTGAGAAGACACTTTGGAAACTCATGTCATAATTATATAAATTGTTGTGTTTGTTGCATTATGGGGGGGGGGAATGGTGGACTAGACGATACAGACTTTTAAAAAGTGTGTCATGTATGTGTGTAACAATGTGGAAAAGCAACTGCTCCTCCCTTGTTTGGGTGTACCTGGCCTGGCTGCAATTCCTGGCAGCCTGTTGTGGGATGTGTGGATCATTCTCCTGTGGATGTGTGTGAATAGCTGTGCTGCAGTGTGGCTGTGTCTGCTCTGGCTGTTCCTTCCTGCTGTGTAAGGGTTATTTATGGATTAAGCATGACTGGCATAGCTGCTGTCTTTGCACTTTACTGCCTGAACTCTACTGTTCAGTCTTTTTATTTTGAGCCTATATTTTAAGGAAATGGAACTGCATTTTTGTACGTGTTTTTAACTTTTATTAAATAAAATGTATGTAACGTGACTGGTTTTAAGTCATAAAAAAAATCATGGATATTCAGGTTTCATAGGCGTCCATTCCAGGACTATGTAAATCCTTCAGGATTAGGCTGTGTGTCTAGGACAGTGGAAGACTTTGGGACTTGCTAATTCACTTACCTGTAAAGGCAGGATTTTTTGGATCCTGTTGTAAATTGACCAGTGCTCACTCACTGATGACTTAGCACCACTCATCTCGTGTTTTTGGTAGAAAGTGCACACTCCCACCAGGCCCTGGGGCTTCTCTCTGGGAACAAGAGTTCCCAGCTCCACAACCCTTCCAGCCCGGCCTGCAGCAGCTGTCAGCAGAAGGGATGTGCTGGGTGCTGTTAGTGTCACAAGCTGTGCACGGAGGGAATGTTGGAAATAGGGCAGAGATGAGAATTTAACTCAGACCATGTCTGTGCTAGCCCCAGTTCTTCCTGCTCTGCTGGGAAGTGGCTCTGGCAGGCTGGGTGTTACATCCCAGTCTCAGCTGGGAAGGGGTGTCCAGTGAAGAGCACATTGTTCTTGCAAGTGTGAGGAAGGCGAAAAGAGATCTCATGGATGGTTCTGCTTCCTCCTCAGGAGAACTGGGAGGGAAAGCCTAGCTGCAGTTTTAATGCTGTGGCAGAACAGCACAAACTTCAGCCCCTGGGCTCTGCAGGCTGCCACAATGATTTTGTCTCCCAGGGGAAGATGTCCTACCCGTCCCTACTACTATTTTTCAAGGAAGATTTTTCTGAGTATCCAGTTATATCCCTAAGAATACTGGTTTGCTGATATTTTTCCCCTGCCTTTGTTTATGTGAAACGTGGCAATGAATTTCACAGTCTGTGCTCACCCTTCTGCTTTTCCTTAGACCCGAGCTGAGGTCTGAGCTGTTCTGTGCAGCCAGGAGGTGCACTCAGTCCCCATCCTAATGGGGCTGGAGTCTGGAACAGCTTCATCCAGTGAGAGAAAGCAGTCTGCATACAAGGAAGCCTTTCCCACTACCCCTTTGCTGAGACAAACATTGTGGAGGTCAAGCCTTTCTGGCTTGAAATAATTCTAAATTCATGAAAAGGAATAATTTTCTAAGGGACAACTGATTTGTGCTCAAACACGTCTATTGGCTTAATGCCTCTTGCAGTCAGAGTGGCACTGCTTGTTACACGGACCACCCTGTGTGGTTGTACAGCCAGACCTTGGGCTGAGCAGCACCTTGAGTTTTTGAGTTGTCTTGCAGATCAGTGAGCACTGATCCTCTTGAAGTCTGGACACTGGAAGAGTGAATCCATTCTGATGCTGCAGCCGTGGCCCATGCTGTGGGGTGGTTCCATGCTTGGTGTGCTTCTCCAGCTGAGGCCACAGCTCTGGCTAGCTTTCCAGCTGTGAAAGCAGCACTCAACATCCTTCATCTGTCATCTCATGAGCTGAGTCCTGCCCCAGGGTTGCCTCTAGCTTGAATTATCTGCAGGGATAAATCTGACTGGTTTTGAAGTTTAATCTGTGAGCCCATCTGCCTGTTTACCTTCCATTCACGACTGGCAAGTCAGCTTGAGGCAGGCAGGCTGTGCCTGTAAGAAGGCAACTTGCTTCCGTGTCTGCAGCAAGAGTAAATCATGACTCCAAACCCAGCAGGCTGAGGAAATGGTGAGACAGTCCAGGAGGAAGCTGCAAAGCCTCAGCCAGGTCTCACAGTCCAGGCTGTCGTGGCATCCTCTGTCAAGTGCAGCCTTACTCATTTTTTGCTTCAGTCCTCACGTGTAGAAGGAAATCGATGACTTTCATGTGCTGATGCATGCAGAAGGCAATGGGCAGCTCTTAAAACATGCAGAACACTTGAAGCTGAAGCTTCTTTCTTGGGAGAGTTTGTCCCAGATGGGAAGAATACCTTATGTTTAATTGACTCTCTTGTAGCATCTATTGAGTTCAGAGTGGCCTCTTTTCTCTTGGTTATCACTGCCCAGATCAATCCACTTCACCCTGTGCAAATGCCATGTCCTGTGTGCAGAGGGAGGTGAGGGGGAACCCTGCTGTAGATGTGGTCTGTGCCAGGCAGTGGCAGATGTGGTGGGCAGCTCTGTGAGGTTCCTGTGACCTGTGCCTGCCTTGCTGGCCCGCTCCTGGGGCAGAGACTGTTTCAGCAAAGCTCTCACTCCTTTTGGACTAGTGCAAAATGCAGCATGTAGCATTTGTCTTTGTTAGATGAATAATGGTTAAAAATAATAGCCTTTTGCTGGTTTATTAATGGAGATTAATAGTGTCAGCTCCAAAGCTGTCATCAGCTATCCTGTCTTATGCTGTGGGTATTGAACAGGAGGGTGGTTTCCAAAATGATGAGTAAGAGACTCTCCAGCACCCTGCCTTATTCCAGCAAGCTGTTTTAGGGGCAGGAGGTACTGGCAAGCTGAATAATTTTTTGTCCTTAAGGCAGTTGTGATTTGATGGTGTTATAGAGAAATACCATGAAAAGAAAACAAACTTAGCAATAATTCAGCTGGTTGGATGTCAGCATTCACTCCCTGAGATGTGGCAAAGTGATCTCTATAGTGCAATTGTCCTTTTTTTGAAAAACCCATTAATTCAAGAAGTTTCTCTTGAAATCTGTTGTGGGCACAGCTACTGCTTCCATACTATTATTCACCCACAAATTATCTACTGTCCTGTTTTCTGTGGGCAAAGAATGGACCAAAAGCAGAGTTACACTGACTGCAGGTAATTAAACTGTAGTTGTGGCTTCCTAGGCACCAGCCTCACTGCCACTGTCCCTTTTTGGTGTGCTGCTGGGTTTGACACAGAGGGAGGAGCACAGTCCCCATCAATTCTTGGGCAGACTAGGAACCTGCTTGGGTACCCCCATCCCGTTCTGCCTGGTATGGGAATCAGAGAGATGGCTGTGAGCTGTCTGTGCTGGCTGGCTCTGAGCTCACAGTGCTGAGCACACATCCTCTTATGGCACAGAGAAAGCCTGCAAGACCATAACACAGTTTGAGGTCTCTCCTTGCATCCCCAGACTTCTTTCTTGTACCTTTTCCCTGGTGCAGTGATTGTCCCAGCTGCATTACTCCTTTCTGGACCTTCCTGTGTTTCTGCAGCTCCTCCTTTTCTGTGGGTGATGCTGAAAAGTTTATCTGTGACACCCACTGCACCTTTGTTCCATGTACAGAAATGTGCTTGTCTCTTGGTCATTTTAGAAGCTCATTTTATAAAGCAGCTCAGTGCTTTGCTGTGTTCACTAGAGAGGGATTTTTTTTTTGCAGTCTAACAGTATGTTCAGTTTAGGTGTTCTTTTAAATTAGTCCATTTCTGTAATTGTGAATACTTAGGCTTTCCTTTAGGAGGGTCTGAAATGGATTGTAGACTTTTGGAGCCCTGGGCCTGCCTGCTCCTGTCAGCGTGGTCTGACAGCAGTGTGGCTTTCCTCTGGTTTGCTGTGTCATTGGAGGCCATCCAAAAAGGCAGCAATCCCCTGGCCCTGCCCTCACTAAGGGGCAGCAGTGACTGAACTCACTGAAATATCTCCCCACATGTGCCAGAGACTCAGGGGACCTTGACAGAAGGAAGGTTGAAAGAATAGTTGAAAGAATCCAAGTTAAAAGAAAATCTAAACCACTATAGTATTAGAAAAGAATACAAAGTACTGTGGTCCCCTGTGGTGCTGGGGTCACCGTGTTTCTTCTGCTCTCCACAGGCAGATTCTGTTCATCCCAGTAGGTCTTGGAGAGCTGCTGAAAACTAACACAAGTTCTGGGAGATCTGCTGAGTGGACTCTTGATAAACTGCAGAGAAACTGCGTTCCTGCCACAGGATCAGTGACATTAATAGGTCTAAAAATGACTGTTCCTTTGAAAGAAGTGCTATTGTTCAAAATTGGATTTTTTCCAGGACTGTTAGAGAGCCATTGCTCCAGAGGGCCCACCCAAATTCTCCCAACAATGCAGGGACATTTGCTCTCTACTCCAGCTATTCCTGGGCCTCCAGGCTCTCATAGAATCATAGAATGGCCTGGGTTGGAAGGGACTTTAGGGATCATCTAGTCCGACCCCCTGCCATAGGAAGGGACATCATCCACTAGACCAGGTTGCTCAGAGCACCATCCAACCTGGCTCTGAACCCTTCCAGGGATGGGGCATTCACAACGTGTTCCAGTTATCCCTGCTCCTGTTGACACAGCCCAGCTGCTGTGCTGGGAGCTCCTGTCCCCAAGGACACACAGCTTTGTGGAGGTTGGCTCCCTTCCCACTGCCCACCTCCCCAGCTCCCAGGCAGAACACAATGTCCAGCCTTGCTGAAGGCTGCTGCAGGGAAGGTGAGTCTGTGTGCCAGGGGTGGGATCCAGTGCCCCCCTCAAGGCATCCCACCTGCCATCCTCAGGGATGCACCCTGCTTAGCCTCTGCAGGTATCAGACATGATTTCCCATGCAAGCCAGAGAGCTTTTTTCAGAACATTTGATGCCTTCACTGAGGGCTTCAGAGTATAGATGCATTTATTTCTGCTTTACAGGTCCCAGGAATCACAAAGTACTTAAAATACAGCATCTTAAGAGGTGTCCTGCAGTTATTTCTTGCATTTACATGTAGTGAAGGTTTTATCTGATGTCCCCTATGCTTCAGTTGAGGATGTAAATAAAGTATTTCTCTATTTCTGATAATAAGTAGATATTCATAATATGTTAAGATGCAGGTATAGTAAAAGCAGAAACCCAAAATACCAGGCTTCCCTGTCTGGGAGCACTAAAAATACTATTTCCTTAGGAGAGAGAACTTTCTGGTTTTTTGCAGTCAGCTAATGGTAAAATGCAGTGATTTTTCTTGTAGGACAAGAAACATTAGGGAATGGCCAGGAGTGGCAATTCTGAAAATTGATCCCAAACAGCTGCTCTGCAGGAGCATACACATCCTTCTTGGGAAGGATGGTTGAAATGGGGATGTGCCTCCTGCTTTCACTCCCATCACTGGGATGGATCCATGCCCAGGAGCCTCAGAAAGGGCACATATGCTGGGATCCTGTCCCAAGGACTCACACAAATCCTGTGTTCCTTGATGGCTCCCAGGAGGCTAATTTGTCATATGGTGAACTCTGGAATTTGAACTCTGGAATTACACTGCATAAGCACTAGATGGTGGGCTCAATCCCCTTTTCCTATTATCTCCCATATTGGGACCAGATTGAAAGAGACAGTGCCAAATTCAGACCTGGACCTGAGGTTTGCACAGCACGAGGAGTACATTTGGCACATTTTAAGTGGCAGAAACACGAATTTCATTCGACATCCCCTTAAGTTCTGAATCAGATGATATGGCTGCATTTTTTTTTACTAAGTTCAAAGCAAGATCTTCCTTCAAAGCACCTCATTTCAACACCTCTAGTATGACAGTTAATTCTAGTACATCTTCATTTACAAACAGCATTAAGAAATGAGCTTCTAAATATTGATTCTTAGGATGAGTTGATCCCTCTCCCAGTGGCACAATCAGAAATCAGCAGCTGGAGAGGATCTTCATGCTCTTCATGGATCAGGTGAACTTTACCCTCTGAGTTTCCCAAGCAGCCTCTCATGCTCCAGGTACCCTCCACCACCCCTTCTCCCGTGCTGTCTCGCTGTGCCAGATGTTGTCAACAGCAGTTCTGCTCAGCTGGGCTCCCAGGATCATGCCTGGCATTCTGGTGGCAGGGGACTGGATTCAGCGGCAGTACTCCCGCTCGATGCTTGCCATGAGCTCCTCCTCCGAGTAATCATACAATATTGTGGACTGCCCCAAAGGCTTCTTGCTGCTTTCTGGGCACCTGTCATGGAAGGGAATGAATTACTGGTGTTATGAGAATCAGGCTCTGAAGATACACAAAGAACCTTGCTTCATTTTTTTTGTGAATGGAAAGATCGAGCTGCATGTGGCTCGCAGAGACACGGATACTCTGTCATGTCTAGTTCCCACACCCCACTGGCACACTGCCTGCTGACATTTGCTATCACTTGGCACCAGTTTAGTCTGAGTTCACTATAGTATAACCCTTCCAGTGCTCCAGATCAAGCTCCCAGAACCTTCTGAGTTAGGCTCCAGGCCCAGCTAAAGGACAGTGTAATCTTTATGCTACTTTTAACGTTTTACGCAAAAAGAGATTATTTTGTTTATACTTGTAAGGGATCTGAGTTTCAACCAAAACATGAATGCAGCTCCCTCAAGCTGCTCTTATGGCTTTTATTTGTTTCCACATCAGCACAGCCCTCCTGTGAGTGGCAACTGATGTATGACTCGAAGGGAACTGGAATGGGGTTTATTGGTGTTAATCAGAGGTGGTTTATGTTTGGTACAAGAGAAATCTGTCCCTACCTGCATAAGGGAGAACAGTGACAAGTCTTCTGCAGGTTTTGACCTCATATTACCAATTTAGTCTACTTGATCTTGCCCTCCAGGACTCAAGAGAGGAGCCAGCAGACAAGTGAGTGCTCCTCCTTGGCCTTGTAGAGATCTGGGAGGTGAGCAAGCCAGGCTGTCAGGCTTGGATCACATGTCTTCTTGCAGTGGAGGTCATGGTGAGGTGCAGAGCTAAGTGGAGAATTGAGCTGGTAAATCCAAACTGAAAAGTGCTCTGCCATGCCATGTCAACCAAGACTTTGTGACATCCACTAGTGAAGAACAAGTAAATAAGAAATAAATGTTTTGGGTTTGGGTGTCAATTAGTTCATTGTCAAAGAGGAGAGATTTTCATATCCACTAGCATGGCTCCAGATCTATCCCAAACTCACCATGTACTATCTACTGAATTCCTCTAAGGAGGAACTCCTCTGAGGAGATCTATCCCAACCATTGCTCTAGCAACTGGGATGAATAAAATTTGTCCATTAGCATCCTTTAACAAAAAATCTGAGGACCTGTTTACTAGATGAAATCACAGAACCTGCCCCAAAGCAGTTAGGTAAATGTAGAATCAGAAGTGAAGACAATAACCCTGAAATGCTTTTCTAAGGATGTTTTCTCCTATAGAGGAGGTGCTTTCATACTGCTCTCCTCAGGCCAGGGAGCATCCTCATCATTACTCCCACAGGCAGCAGCTTGTGGAACGGCTGGATCCCCTCAGGGGAATTCCCAGGGTCCTGCCTTGGAAGGATGGACCATAGAGTCCTCCCTGCCTAGGCTGACAGAAAGTCCTTCCCCACGGTGCTTTGCACACTGTGATCTGCCCCGGTCTCTCCTCTCCCCATGCCCCTGGTTCTCGTGGTTTCTCCTTTCCCTGTTTCCCCACTGGTTGTGGTACCCTGGGTGGCTGGCCCCGTTTTTCCTATAGGTCACTGACCTTTGCCCTGCCCTTTGTACCACCCCCGTGCTCTCAGACCACTGGAACCTGACCCCTATTTAGGCCAGTGCACAGCACATGGCAAGGCCTTTGTTCCTGATCCTCCTTTGATGCCTGAAATCAGCCTTGCTGGAATGATTCATGCAAAGGCCTTTCTTGCCTTTCCTTGCTGAGCCTGGCCATGGCGTGTGTGATGTGTGAGTTTGGCTGCTTCACCTGAATCCTCCCCAGCAGCTTTTCCACAGGAGATGCTTTTGGGGATACAGGTAGCAGCTTCACCACCTAAAAAACACACTGCTACAGCAGCAGTGCAGTGAATGGCCACAGCAGTGCAACCCTCCCTCTGCTCTGACCTGCCCTGGTCAGAGGCTCCTGCCCAGTCCAGCTGCTCTGACCAAGCCCCGTGTGTCAGAAATAGCTTGGTGTTTTTACTGGAGTCACCTGATGGCCAGCTGATGACACTGGTAGTGTAGATATTCTACAGTTACTTACACTGCACTATGCCCTTGATGGCAAGTTCTGCTAGCAGCAAGCAGGATTTAGCAACTGGACTCTTCTGCTTATTCCTTTTATTCATTTCCCTGCTGAGGGCTGCAGGGTATCTGATTTCCACTGCACTAAATAAGACTTGAGAAGAAAGCTGCAAGTCCAAGAGCTCAAACCATACAGCAGCATTTACAAAGCAATAATGGGAAAAGGAAGTGCACAAATATGAGTTAAACAGTTAACACAATTTATTGATTTAAACTCCACATTGTCACAATCCTCTAACTAATTTTATGTTACGTGATGAATAAGAGGCAGAGCGCCTGGCAGCTTGCTTGCAGGCCCACAGAAGAGCCATTGTTTCTCTTAGCAGTTACATAATTTCCCACTGTTAATTATTCTTGATGCTTTGGTTAGCATGGAGAAAATCTCCAGGTAAAACTCGTTGAGACACAGATGTGCTTTTGAAAAAACAAAAGCAGACTCCACTTCCTATGCACACCCCCAGAAATACGAGGAAAAGAGAGGGCTATGTTTCTTTCTAGAACAAAGGAAAAGCAAGCTGCTATTCATACTATTTCTACATTTGTGGCAAAGTTCTGTATCCTTTAATATGGGAAAATTGAAATAAAAATGAGAGCTTTAATCTGGATAAAAGGAGAAACTTCTGCACCCTGAAGACAGCAAGCAGAGGAACAGGCTGTGTGGTTGCACAGGCTCTATCCTTGAAGGCTTTCAACACCTGATGAGACAAAGCCTGGAGCATTCTGCTCTGACCTCACAGTTGATCCAGCTGGGAGTTAGAATCAGGAGACTGGACTAGAGACCTCCTGAGGCCATCCCAGCTTAAACCTCCATCTCAAAGGCACATTGGTACAGCTATTTCTGCTGATCCTAGAATTCAGTGAGAAGCTGTGGCAGGGCAACCCCAAGCTCAGGATGTGGACAGGACAAAAGCTGGTGGACCACAGGCTTCTGCTTCAGCAGCAGAGGAGGCATCTTGCTCCTCTTGTCACCCTGTGCCAGGGCTGCAGATCCTGGCTTCAAACACACTGAGCCCACCTGAGGGCTGTTAGACCTTTCAGACAGGAAAATAGCAGGTCAGTACCTTGAGTGGAAAGATTTTTAAAACCCAGATGTTCTGGTGAAGCAGAGAAACCTGTGAAGGAGTCAAGCTGGGAGAGGAGTTAGCTGAAAAGCATACAAGAGAGGAATTTGCAGTGTGATAGGACAGCAAGAAAAAAGAACACTAGTGCAGCTCCATCAGGATTTCTGGGCAGGCTTCTGGGCAGCCTCATTGCTAAAATATTATTAACAGCTTGGAGGAAGTTTAGAAAGCAGCAATAAAAGTGATTTAAGAGGCTAGAGCAAAGCAATTTAGGAAAGAGGAAAGCAAGAAATGTGCTCCATTTCAGCTACAGGCTTCTCAGTGTTTAAAGTTTCTTAAGGGAAGCAGGAATTATGGGTGTGTCTTTTTGTTAAGTGTAAAGACAATGAATTATGCAAGGTGGAGAAGGAAACATAAAGTGCAAAACTAGACCAAAAGTGAGCAAAACCACCTTTGAGCAAGATCCCAGCAGTGGGGATGGCTGTCAGTGCCACATCCCTGGTGTCAGGCAGGTGCCTGGTGTGGGAGAGAGCTGCCTGCAGGCTCCCGTGACAACAGCTCTGATGGGTGACAAGCTCCCAGGACAAACCTGAGTCAAGTGGCTGAAAACTAGGTTGGGGTGAATCTAGGCCAGTGTTTTTTATCATTTTGCTGAGGATGGGGAAGGTCAGGGTTAATCATTAAAATGCCTTCTGCAAGACCTAGCAGCTGAAAAATGGGTCAAAACAACGCCCCAGTAACCCTGCCAGTGCCACGAGCCTTGGCAGCAATTATAAAATCATCACTGTGTGCCCAGGCTGTGTCATCTACCCGTGAACTACCAGACGCTAGAGAGCAGCTCCCAAAAGATTTTGGGGAAGGGAGGATGAGAGATAGCACAGCCCAACCAGGAGCACATCCCAAATATTTACCAGGGGCTGGTTTAGATGCTTATGTGGAGTCACAGGGGCATGTTCTAGGACAGGAGGTGCACACCCACCTCTACCTCGCATGACTGCTCTCTTGATAGACACTGTTAAGTCTCCATATCTAGTTCTTCTTCTCCTTCCTTGACATTTGCTTCTCCTTTAATTTGCTTTATGGGAATTTCTTCAGTCAGCAACTCTGTCAAGACAAGGCTGACTTTTGCTGTTTGTAAAGTGAGTGTTTAGCCAGAATGATTCCAGCCACAGAAATGTGAAGGATGAGACACTTATGCACACACATTAACCTCTGTTTCTGTGGCTTGATTTTATTTGAATTGATGTCTTCAAAAATTTGCTGGGTGCTGGGCCATTTCCAAAAAAATGTTTGCATAGTTCTTGCCAGCAGAAATTGCAACTCTGCTCATCTCAGGCAGTACAGGCACTTCACATGTGAGCTGTGCTATGGGACTCTGCAGCGGGTATAAAGTAAATATTATCTAAATGAAAATAATCTCCTGCTCTGTCATCAGAAACATCTTCTATCATCTCAAACCTTCCCTTTGCACATCAAAGAGGGTGGGAAAAGGAAAGCCTTGGCAGGGTGTGAGGGGCCAGTGGGCACCTGGGGCTGGGGAGCTGCACAGGGGATGGCAGGGCTGGCTGTGCACCTCAAGAGGAGACTGCTCAGCTGCCACCATGGCCCAAAGCCCACTGAGGATGCTGGAAAGCACAGGACAGGGTAAAGTCCCTGCGAGAGCACCTGTACAAACCTTGCCTTCAGAAAAGCCAAGGGCAGATGTGTTTTCTGAGTGCTCTGGGAAGCAGCGGCCTTGCCAGGTGAGCTCCCTGCCAGCTGGGAGGGAGAGCAAGAGCAGGAGGGCAGGCAGCAGCGGGTACCTGGGCTCTGCTGACACCCACGAGCACTGGGCATTAGTAGGTCACAGCCCATGGCCAGCATCTGCAGATGAGTCTGCTCTCCAGTGCTGCAGAAGCAGAGGGGCTGGATGACAGCCAGAGCTCAATGCTGAAGAGAGTCACTCTTAAATGGATGGAGGTGGTATTTTCAGATGATTTTTCAAGCCTGTTCATTTCACCTGGCTTTTTTAACATGTGCTAAACTGTTCCCATTCCTGGTGCAGGCAGACTTGGAGGCTCACTCTCCTGGGCAGCTTTTGCTTGTGGAAAATATCAGGTTTCTTTTGTTTGTTTGACCCAGAGCAGCAGGTCCCCACCACTCCCCCATCTCCAAGGGACACCCATGTCTCTAATTGGTGTAGCACTGGAGCATCTCATGGGCTTTCTCTTATGATTCCTGGAGAGCAGAGAGACATCATTCTCCTCATCCTCCACACGCTGCAGAGCCCAGAGGTGAATCAGGGCCTGAGCTCTTTGTTGGAGCAATTCTCCACAATTTTGCACTAACTACTCCAGGGTGCCTCTCTGACATGTGAACACTCTAAATTTTGATGCTCACGACCTCTATACTACACTTGGGCTGGAGCCTGGATCTTTTGAAGCAGCACTTAATTTTTTTTAAGTTTGCAAATAAGTAAAAGGGAAGAATATTTAGGGCTATAAACCATTTCACACCTTTCCCAGCTCTTTTGCACAGTGTGAGGAATGCAGAAATAGCACAAAGGTCTCCTTATTCCACCTGCTTTTCCCCCCTGAAGATGAAAGCAGGGGATACTCACTGATGGTCGAGGTTGTTGTTCTCTGGGCCTTGTAGGCTTCTGGTTGACAAAGCCTAGGATTGAAGACAAGACACAGTTACAACACTTTTAATCAAGGAAGGTGATTCTCTTCCTCTGCTTTGCTCATGTGAGACCCCATCTGCAGTGCTGCATCCAGGTCTGGCGTCCTCAGCACAGGAAGGACATGGACCTGCTGGAATGAGTCCAGATGGGGGCCATGAAGATCATCAGACATGGAGCACCTTTCCTGTGAGGACAGGCTGAGGTAGTTGGGGTTGGTCAGCCTGGAGAAGAGAAGGTTCTGGGGAAACCTTATTGCAACCTTTCAGTACTTAATGGAGGCCTATGAGAAAGATGGAGAGGAGCTGTTTACAAGACCTGTAGTGACAGGACAAGGGGCAGTAGTTTCAAACTGGATGAGGTTTAGGTTAGATCTTAGGAAGAAATTCCTACTGTGAGAGTTGTGAGGCACTGGAACAAGCTGCCCAGAGAAGCTGTGGCTGCCCCATCCTTGGCAATGTGCAAAGCCAGCTGGATGGAGATTTGAGCAATCTGGTCTAGTTGAAGATGTCCTAGCCCATGATGGGGGGGTTGAAACTAGCTGAACTTCAAAGCTCCCTTTCACTCCAAACCATTATTTCTTTCTATAAAACCTATCTTTGTCTACAGTGGGCAACATGTCCTGGTGTAAAAGCCCTGGTATGGTTTAAACCCCCTAACAACCTCTGTGGAGACAATACAGGTACAAGAGACTCTTCTTTTACTAGCCCTGTTCTGCTGGTTCTGTTTCAGCATTCAGGGCAGCTGGGTGGCTGCCAGCTACAGCACCAAAATCCCTGAACACTGACCTGTTAAACCTCCCAGTTTTCCATGAATGCCCACTGCGTCACCAGCTGCAGGTAACAGTATGAAAATATCTGCTAAGGGAGGAAGCCACTGCAACATCGACCCAATTTTCACCTGACAAAGATGTTTCTGGGGAAAATTATCCATCTGGGGCGAAACATCCATCTTCCCTGTGCTGGAATCCACAGGCTTTTAATGGGATACCTGGGGAACAACTGAAGTTGAACCTAATGGTATTTAAATGGGGCAGTGATGGGACCATTTGTCCCCAGCTGGGCCAGCAATAAAATGAACCCTCTGTAGCCAGATACTACTGAGAATAATGTACCTCTCACCTTTTTCTACCTTTTCACTGTATTCTCACAGGGAAAGGGAGCAGGACAGGGACATGGCTTTGCATCTTGGTTTGTCATTATCTCTTCTGAGGTGCAGTCCTAAGGCCGGTGGGCCTCCTTCATTCAAGCGACCCTGAATCTCACATCAACACTAACAAATTAAACAGGTAGCACTAAACCAGGGCCTTCCAGAAACAGAAATGAAAAGCTGTGTCCATCAGTGTGGAAAAGAGGAAAATATTTGCTGTACAAGAAAAAAGGGAAGTGTCTTGGTTTGAAAGACAGAGGTCTGCTAAGGAAGGCAGGAGCCTCCCTTGGAATGGAAAACGTAAACCCCTTCCCTCCGAAATTTTCAAATTAAGGGGTTCTCAGGCAAAAGATACGAGGATAGGAATAACATTTTTTCNGTGCCAAAGAAGCGGCGGGGATGGAGCAGATGCGGCCCGGCTCTGAGCAGGGCAGGGAGAGGTGAGCTCGGGCACCCGAGCAGATGGGAACAGGTCCCGGTTTTTAGTGAGCTGGGTGTTAATAAGGTGCCAGTCCAGTGCCTGCTGTCACAAGCAGGCTGTCACGGCAGAAGTGAGAAACTCCCAGATAAGGAAAGTGCAATCAGATGCCCTCCTCCCCTAAGCTTGGCCACCTCTTTTCTTTTTCTCAAGTACCCAGTCATTAGTGTTTCCTAGCATCTTATGGGGGAAAAAAACTCCCTAAATAAAAAGGAACAAAAGGAAAGGAACCTAACCCTCAGCAGGAGGCAGAGGAACCAGGATGGTGTGGAAAAGCTTGCAGTGCAGAGCCATTGCCTGGTCTCTGCTGTGTTTCTGCAGGGCTGGATGGGATCAAACGATTCCTCAGTAAGATCATGTACATGCTCCTGGAACAGCTCAAACCTGTGCTGCCACAAGGTCATGCACGGGACTGCTGCTGGAAACTGGGAGCTATGGAGGGGCAATGCCCCACTACAGGCACTGCTGGCACTACACGCACAGTTTTGTGCCAATCTGTTAGTATTGGTCAGGTTTGTGTGTGCCATCCACTGGGTAGAAATGTCCACCTGGGTGTCTGCAGGTATTTCATGGCACCTGATTTTAATCTGCAAGGAGATTTTTTCACTACACTCCTTCCTCAGCTACTTCAGGGGGGGATGGATAGGAGTTGAGGTTTAAACACTGTGGTCTCAGACACCGCGAGGCAGACAGAGAGGTGCTTGGCAGCAAACTGCTCAGATCTTCCTTGCCTCTTGCAAGGGCTTTGTGCTGCTCTGGTCACCTTTGGTTCCCATGCTTCACCAGGTGAGGAGAGCTGTAGCAAGGACACCTCTCTCATGGCTCTAGCTGAACATCTCTTCCATGTGAACTCTTAGTAGCTTCCATTTCAGGAGCTGGGAAAGTTATCTGTTATCCATTGTATTTCACATCCTAGCTGCCTGCTTAAAATCACAAAAGATGTTGCCAGTCTTTCATAGCATTTACTGTAATACCTGTCAAAAGGTATTCCACATCCTTTCAGAAGAATCCCTGCTCTTTGTTTTCTCTGGAAGAAGCTGAACTACTCTAGAAAGAGCTTCTGGGTCCAAGCAGAGACAAGGGTATGTGAGAAAGCTGACAGTGAGGTAAGACAGTTCTCTCCTTGTTATTTATGATTGTTTCTTGGCAATCTCCCACAAGCAACAAGAGCAAGAAGCAGTGCCAGGAGAACGGCACACTGAGCTCTGATGGCTGACTCCTCCTGGGACTGCATCCCACAGTGCAGCTCCTCATCCATCATCCACTGCACTACTGTTGTGGCCCGAGTTTCCTTCCGCCAGGTGAGGAACATTATTCATCCTCAGCACCAAAGGAAATACAGTTCTTTAGGAGTGCTTTGGTGATTTCTTCCCACAGTGAGAACCCAGCTTCCAATACTTCTGTGCGAAGGATGGGCTTGGATCATTTTAAGGAGGGGTTTGGATTGTAGGTTGTCTGTTTTTTCTTCCCCTGTGGCTGACTCCTCCATATTACGAGCTGTACGTGTTGTGTGGGTGGAAGGCAGAATTAATTCGTCATCAGGACAGTGCAGCTCTGGTTAGCAAAATCTGCTTCTCTGTGCAAAACCTGCTCCCACCTTTTCCAAGGGATCTGTCAGCAGCAATACTTATTTCCCAAGAGAATTTGTAACTGGCACAGGTGGATTTCTACCAACATTTCGTCCAGTGCATGAATCAAAAATGGTGGCAAGTAAAAACAAAAGGCACCTCCAGCCTCTGCCTTTTCCTTGCCGTGAGTCTTCGTGGTTTGGGAGCTGCTCCCAATTCCTGCGGGCAAAGGACACCTGGCGGCAGTGCCGGGTGACACCGTGTGCCGGGCAGCAGGCAGGCTGCAGGCACCGCCTGCCGTGGGCTGTGAGACACAATAAAAACTGACCCCACCCAGCCGGCTCGGGAGTGCTGTAATGGGTATGTTGCAAACTCAGCAGATAATTAGTATTAGCCCTTTATGTGGGTTAGGATGATGTGCATGTCAGGACACTTTAATATTACGGGTTCCTATCCTACAGCTAAGTAAGTAATTGCTGGCCTAGTTGGCCTGTGTCCTGGTAAGAGATAAATGAAGTCAGCTTCTCCTTTCTGCAGCTTGCAGTCATCTTTTTATTACTCATCTAGACCATGGTGTGTCTCCTTGTTTTCCACCCCATTCTCAGCATAGGCATCTTGTGCTGAGGTCTGCTGTGCCACAGAGCCCCACATGACCTCCTACTCCAAGTTTAAAGGCTTGGATATTAAGCTCACCCACCATCTATGCACATTTAATTTAATGTCATGACGTGGGGTGGAATGGTTTGACAGCCATTGCACACACAGTTCAGCCATCCTATAGGGCAGCAGCTCCTGGGAGCAAGGCAGAGCCGAGAGCTGGAAGCAAGAGCTATTTCTGTGTGCTCTGTGCATAAACCAGCACTCCTGGGGTGCATCTTCCCACTCCCCCAATCCAGTGCAAGTTCCTCATGGCCCTGCCAGCCTTAACCCCCTACTTTTCTGTCGACTCCAGCAGCTGTGATTAAGCTGGGTGAGAACACCCTTTCCTGGAACTTTCCACAGGGTGATCTGGAGCCGTGTACCTTTGGAGGCTCTAGAGCTGCTCCCAAGCTGCACTGAAACCAGCCAGCCTGCAGTCTTGACTACTAATGTTGTCTCCAAAACTGGGAGGCCAAATTCAAGCTCTCTGTGAGCTGATCCCTATACTGGTCCCTAAGCCATGCCCAGGCATTATCTGGGAGACTACAAGCTGGTCCTGACCAAAAATCATGCCAGCTCAGTGGGGCAGACTACCACGGTCCCGTGCCAGGCAGCTGCAATGGTACAGTTTACAGTATGGATACAGCCCTGAGATGCAGCAGAGATGCAGACCACGAGTGCAGCTCAGGTGCAGCTCACATCCCAGGAGTGACTGAGCCACGCAAAGCACCGACACGGGAGCAGTCTGGTCTCTGCCAATGTTGGTCCACTGGCTGTGGCTCAATAGTGCAGGGTTTCTGAAAAATGTACGCCAGTGCCTCTTTCCCTGCCTCTGCTCCTCCCAAATCCCTCTTCGCAAACACTCCCTGAACAGGAGCAGCAGACCAGTCCGAGCTGAAAGGCCCCGCTGCCGTGGCAGGGAGGGAGGGGATCAGCCGGAGAGCCCTGCAGGTGCAGTGTGCAGGAGGCTGAGCTGGTACCGCAGCAGGGCAGCACCCTCCAGCGACGCCAGCACAGGACTGCGGGCTGAGTCAGCACTGCTGGAATCGGCCTCTCCAGCCCGCAGCCACTTACTGCTGGCAAAAAAAAAAAAAAAGAAAAAAAACAAAAAAAAAAAAAAAAAAAACCCCCCAAAAACAAAAAACAAACAACAAAAAAAAAAACCAAAAAAAAAACAAACAAAACCCCCCAAAAACAAAAAAACAACAACAAAACAACAAAAAAAACACCCCAAAAAAAACCCAGGCAAAGCAGTCCCAGGCAAAGCACTTCCAGCTTTGCTTTGGTCTGCAGCAACATCCTCTGGCCAGCGAAGGAATTAGGAGCCGGCGGTGGACAGGAAGTGGGCAGGGATACAAGGAGTTCCCATGCGTCTCCTCTCCTGCCTACCAAAACACCAGCTCCCAGCTGTTCTCTACATGCCCTGGGCTTACTTTTTAGATCACGAATAGTTTCCAGGGCAAAAGCGACCCATGCTCTGCCAAGTGAAGCGGGGGAGTTGTGGAAAATACCTAGTCAGCAGTTTTCCAAGTCCGGGCGCAAAACAGCTGTGCTGGGAGGGTGATGCTGGCTGAGGAGACAGCACAGCTCGCTGCTTCTGGGCTCTGGTGAAGTTTCAGGTGCTTTGAACAAGACAAGAAATATAAGGGGAGAGAGGGGAAGACCTTTAACTCAATATCCACCAGATCTACAACTGGACATTAACTGCAGAATGTGAAATAATTTGACTTTGGGAAGTTCAAGGAGTGCCAGATATTCAGCTGGAGATGACACTTTCTGAAGGGCCTATGCTCCCTATGAAACAGTAGCACAATGTCTTGATTTGAGCGCATTCCTGCCTATTAACACAACCAGGAAGAAAATGTTGAAATAAACTGCTAACAGTGTGGAATTAGAAAGATCAAAATTCTGTTTGAGGGAAGCACATTTTAACAAGAGTAGAAAAATAAACCTGAGTTCCTGTCAGATACTAATGGGGCATGGCATTTCATATCCCTTCAGGACTCTTTTGTGTTTGCAGCTGGGACCAGCCAGCCACGAGGTGACGCTGTGCCACATCAGTCTGCAGAAAAAAAATCTGGCTGAAAAAACCGGGCAAAGCTTTGAACACTTGGGTGTTTTAAATTTCTGTGATAGTCCCTCTAGAAGTTGGTGAATACCTGCTCTACCTGTGTTACCCCTGTGCTGCAGCTGGGGTGATTTACTTAATGGAATCATAGCCTGTCTCCAGTCAGGAGAAGCGATGGTGCCATGGAAAAAGCTCTTAAAACCAAAACCCTAACATGTCCATATTATCCCTCCATTTCAGGAAACTCATAGGGAAATGCCTGAGGCCACGGCCTCTGCCCTGGCTTATGCCAAGAGCTACCACCCCTGCTCTGTACTGCAGCAGCACCTGCAAAACTTGAACTATGCTTTTCTGTCTTGAGTAAAGAAACAAGGAAAAGCACGTACAAACATCTGGAATTGAGAGCAAAGCTGAAAATGGATGTTTGATGCTGACAAGAGGTGTTGGGGTCTGCCCTGAGGCAGGTTTCCCATCAGGATTTGGTCCCCAACCTGCTGCTGTGATATACTTTCACCCTTCTTGCTCCCAAGCACTATCTGAATATAATAGAGGTGGCTCAAGCCTTTAAGGCAGCTGCCTGCCTCTCCACCAGCCCTTGTCACCTGGCCTGACTGCCCATCAGTGCTGTCAGCTTGCTGCTGGATAGCGAATTGTGCCAGGGTTCAGCTGTGAAACAACACTGATGCACACCATGCCCAGGAGAAACCCAGCCGTGACAGCAGAATGATGAGTTCTGCTTGCAATTCTGCTCTATTCTGACTGGTGTCAAATGTCTTTTCTGCTCCCACTGGCCAGAATCTGCTCCTCCAGGGGCTACTTCTCATCAGATTTTCCTACTGTGATATCTCCTTGTTGCCTTTGCTCTTCCTGCCTCACCTTTCCCCCACTAACTCTGTTGAATTAACTCATCCTTTCTTTGAAATTTCTTTGCTTATCCTCCAATTCAGACAACTGAACAGGGCAAAGCAAGCAAGTTCCTACCACAATACAGAAACTACAAATGACTTGAGAAGCTAGCAAGACAGAGAAATTGCCTTCAGAATTACTAGCAATGCAGTGAAGCTGACATCCCTTTCCAGAAAGCTCCTCCTCCAGCCTTCTGGGAAGGGTGGGACTGCAGTTTGCACAACAACCTAGAAGACTAAATTGCACCCAGTAAACCACCAAAGCCTGGTGCTGCAGTTTCCTCCCTCATTTTTGCAGGCTAGTGACTTTTTAGGCCTCAAGGCATCATATAGTAAGCCCATGACTGCCATCTCTGCCATCTCAGGTTCAGGAAAATGAAGTGGTACCATGAAAAGCCTCAAGTTTGCCCTGAAACTACCTGAGACTTCTCTTATATGTCTTTTGTATCTTTGAAAAACACTGATAGTTCTTTGCTGTCTTTGTCTGGGTGCAACCAGAGCTGCACTTCCTCCCCAGAAAGAGGCAGCAGCAACAGCTGGACGAGGAGACACAAGACAAGAACAAGATGCTCAGCAACACTGCTGCCTCACTGGTGTGTGTGGCACACACCTGGCCTCGCTGGATGACCAAGACCCCATATGCCTGCTCCAGGCTGAGTTTTGAGGACCCTCATGGACATCTCTGTGCTGCAAAGTTTGACAGCATTCCCACCCTGGGTCTGCACCACAGCCTGAGGTGGCTGAGGTGATGCTACAAATTCCTCACCATCACTTCTGCCAAAGACAGAAGTCTAAAGCAGGGAGTGAGGCATAGTGACCCTCACAGTCCCAAGGGCCACATCTTAAACTCCTCAGCCTCTATTTGCTCCTTGTCATTAGTTCACTGGTATCTACTGCCATAGTGGACTGTCTCTACTGGCATTAGAAAAGCAAGATGAGGGCAACTCCATTGCCTTTCTGATATGTTACTATTCAGAATATACATCACTTCAGAATAAGATACTGATTTATACATAGGAAAACTCACAGCTTATAGAATTATTAAAGATCCAGCCATGATATTCACATCTGGAAAAAGAGGGAAAATTAATACCAGCAGCCTCTATTCCCATAAGTAAAGATAAATGGGAGAAGTCAGGAGGGTTGCTCATAAATAAGAGTCCCTCAGAGGAGAAAATAGTGCTGGAGTGAGCTCCATTCATTATGTAGGATGGCATGCAGCTTAAAGAGCAAGGAAAAAATGCCAGTACAAGACCTCTATCTTTTTTTCAATTTTCAAACCTTACTTTGAGGTTTTTCTTTAAAACCTGTCTAAATAAAGGGTTCTCATACAGCACTGTGCCAAGTTTCCTAATGGAAAATTTAATTTATATTAAAATAATCTTTAACCCATGGATGTGTATGCAGTTCAGTAATGGAAATTATACCCTTCTAAAGAGCAAAACTGAGGCATGCAAGGCAGAATGTTCCTGGGTCCTATATATTTCTTTCAATTCTTGAATTTATTATTTTATTCTGACAACTTTCGTGTGTCTGTGGAAAGCACTGTTTATCTAACAAAAACCACACAGCTTCCAAAGCCAAGCTAAGATGAAAGATGTTGGTGATTTTTGGCCTCATCACCAGCTGATATATATACTGCTGTTATTCTTGGACTGGAAATAAAAGCCCAAAAGACAAATCTCAACTCCCTCGGAAGCAAACCCATTATTTGTTAAAGAGACTGAAATGTGCCTTTGGGAAGAGCCAGACTGCAGTTGCAGTGGATTGGTAACATTAAAGAGCAGCTTTATGTTCACATTTTAAAACTTGTGTTTACAAGCTTGACCCAGGAAAAAGCAGGAGCCGAACTTTATGAAGTCGAGCTATTTCCACAAGTCGGGAAAAGAAACTTCCAGTAGCACCAGGAGACCGAAGAGCGGGACGGCCCCTCTCGGGACCGTGTTTCCCTTACATCGGAGACTGAAAACGCAAAGAGAGCAGCAAAGAGAAAACGCAGAGAGAGCATCAAGCTTGGCTCGCAGCGAAGATCAAAAGAATTTAACGCCGCTGATGTCCGGAAGAAGCCACGGCCGCGGCGGGTGGCGCCGGCTACGGCAGAGCTGCCGAGGGCGGCGGGGANTCTCCCGGCCGGGCGGCAGCGGCGCTCGGCGATCCGGGAGCCTTTCGGGGGGAGAATCCCACCCCGGAGCGCCCGGGGCCGGGGGAGGGAGCCGGCGGCGCAGGGGAGGGGTGCGCGGCCGTCTCTGATCGCGGTTTTGGGCAGGCTGCCGCGCTCCCCTGTCCCTTCCAAAACTTTCCAGCCCAGCCCGTTAGCTCGGCCTCCCGAGCACCAGATCCTTACATACATCTCCCAGAGCTGGGGGGAGGACATTGTCATCTTCGGGAACCGTGCAGCAGGAGCAGCACTCCTGAGCTACTGCACTTAAGCACAGCTCTCGCAGACGGGTCTTGCCGACCTTTGGAGAGCAGCCCAGCCGGGGGATGCCCCGTGGGGCAGGTCTGCGGTGCTGACTGCGGTTCCGGCCACGTTCCTCGAGTTACAGGGAAGCCCCCGGGCAAAGGATGGGCCAGCCGGGCACCTCCTTAGCCGGTGCCCACAGACGGAGTCACTGCTTCCCGACAGGCTGTCCACCCTGTGGAGCTGATTCCCCAACCATCCTCGGCTGCCCTTCGCTTCCAGCAGTGCAATATTTGCACATTGTTCGACAGTGGGAGATCATAGATGTTAAAGGCAAGGCTGTCACTGCCTCCAGGGACGGAGGGCAGGGGAGTACAGTGGCTGCTTGGTCCAGCCCGTTCTGGCTCCCTTCCTTCCCAACTAGAGGCTGATAAAGGCCGAGGGCACAGAGGTGTAATTCCTCTTGCTGCTCCTCGACACTGACTGCAATGATTGCATCTACCAGTCATTCATTCTGCTGGTTCTTCTCAAACACTGATCTAAAGCCCAGGAGTTTGTAATGGAGGGGCTGGAGGACGGAAGGACACGAGTGGTCAGATCATTGCCAGAAAGATGAGCTCAAAGCAATGGGGACAGACTTTTTACCAGAGCATGTATTGATAGGACAAGGAATAAGGTTTTAAACTAAAAGAGGCCAGATTTAGAACCAGATATAAGGAAGAGATTGTTTACAATCTCTTGGGTGGTGAAACACTGGCACGGGTTGCCCAGAGAGGAGCATTCAAGGTCATATGGGTGGGGCTCTGAGAGACTAGGTGTAGTGAAATGGCATGGGCTGGAATGACCATGGGCTAGGTGACCTTTATAGGTCCCTTCCCACACAAACTAACTGAGAAGGATGTTCTGTTGGAAGAGTAGATCATCTGGGAGTGTGGGTGTGTGGTGTCACATGCTGAGCCCTGGGTCCAGAGCCAGACCAGTCACAAAGTTGTTTTGGATCTGAGGCAGGTCTTGGAGAAAGGAGAAATGACGAGGCCCAGTTGCTGATGGTGGAGCTGAATATGGGATTAAATAGCCCCAAACAAAATGTCCCAAGGGAACAGGCTATGCAGGCATCAGAGACAAAAATTCTTCTCAAAAAGAAGTGAGCGAATTCCTCCTCCTCCATCCCTGCAGGCTGTCTCTGAAGGAGTGGAGCCTCCTGGAAAGTTTCCTGGCTGCCCGCATGAAAACAGTTCATTCCAGGACAGTTCCCCAGATTCACTTGGAAGCAGTGCTGGCTCCATAAACCAGCTGTCAAAATGAGCCAAATGCCTTGTGTTTTGGAGCAGATCACTGCTGGAGCCAGGAAAGTGTTTGAGCAGCAGTGATCTCAAAGGCTGCTGTGGTTTAGTAGTGACACTGAAGGACTCTGAGGCCATTCAGTGGTATTTCCCTGCCCCTAAAGGAGTGCTGAGAATTAAAGAGAAAATTTCCCAAAAGCTAAAGGCTGATAAGCACATGACTCCTCAGAATAATCAATGAAAATTTGCAAATTCCTTTTTATGAATGGTGCCTTTTAGGACTGTTTCCCAGCAGGGCCAGTGGATTGTATCTTGGCTGATCTTCAAGAGCAAGGGTGGAAGTGTGTAGTACAAGTGCCAAATATGGCATGTGGGTCAATTTTGCGTGGCACCCAGCCAGACCAGTACAGAGCCAGAATCCTTCACATCAAAAGCACAGTGTTGAGGGAGCCAGCAGTGCTGGCTCCTGCCTTCTCCAAATCCTCTGGGAGCCCAGGAGCTCTTCTGGTCAATGATGCTGGAGTTACATGGTAGATGGCCTCTTCTGACTCTTGCTGTGCTGGCACTCTCAGCCTCTGCTTTGGGAAAGAAAAGGATGTATGCTATGGATGCCCACTGTTAGCACTCTTCAATCATGCCTTCTAAGAAAAGATTTATTATAGAGAAATAAATGCATACATGCATATACACACACATTTGTACGTATACATATTAACATCCAAGTCTTTCTAAACCGTCACATATATTTGAGGAATGTGGGATTATTTTAAGATTACCATTATCCACTGAAGCCACTAGCACTTACTAACCTGCAATAGAATTTGACTGGACTTTTATGAGCAAAGGCCAAAGTGGAGTTGAGGCATGCAATTGCCTGGACAAAATGTGATTTTCAGATCTGATTTTCAGATTGCTCACTCCCCAAGTGTGAGACTAAACCATACTGTTAACTCATAATCTGACTCTTCCTCCATGCTATGTCTCATCCTATCCCTAGACTACAGGCAGGACTGTCACTCCTCTCTCCTGACAGACTTTCATCTGAAAGGGCATGTGAAAAATTGCAGCCATCTCTAGTGACATTTTTTTGTCCCCTGCTTTCTCCCCAGTCCATGGCTGCTGTGGAATTATCTCACAGACCTTGTCCTACACCTCACTTTAACCTCAAAGGGTCAACCCCCCTAGTTCAGACTTGTTCTTTGTTAAAGACAAGGACTTGTTGTTCTTCTGTGATGCAGAGCCTGAGCTTTTTGCTTCCTCAGGTCTTTGCTCTCTTGTCTTCAACTCCTGGAACAACCAACTCTCTGGCCACAGGACAGATCTCCATGGCTGTAGCCAGTGTAAGGACTGGCCCAGCCCAGCCTGGCCCTTGCACTTGGCAGTGTTGGTGCAATGCAGCGATGGGGAAGATGAAAGAAATTATCCTGTGGCCCACAGACATGTTCCTTTGGCAGGGAAAACACTCCAAGAATGTCCTAGCACCAGCATTTGGGAGGGTGTTGTGCTGGGCTGTGTTGCTGTTCGCCCTGGTGATGGACAGCTGCAGCACTACCAGGAGTTATGATGGGAGCACCAGAGAGCCAAACACATGGAGTTTCCTTGCTGGGTAAAATAACAAGCTCCCTCCCATACAATAATCAAAACAAACCTGGGGAGCTGGGTTTGTGCAGGTTTTTGTTCCCACCAGAAATTTTCTAAGCTATTTGCGATTAGTTCACTGAGGGACGTGATCTTGTAACAATAAATATCACAGCACATGCGTTTAGATTTCTTTTTCTTTCCAAATATTTGCTGTGTTTTCAGTAAGTTTTTAACAGAGATAGATGCAGTTCTTTGTTGTAACAGTTCAGGAAAACTGTGAGGGTTTTTTGGTGGTCACCTGTATTAACCACAAAAAGAATTAAAATTCAAAGTTAAAATACATAATGTCAGAATTGATCTCTCCCTCTCCCTTGCTGACTGAAAGGGTGATTTCTATTGCTTCCCAGGCATCCTTCACAGGGTATCCACTTCCTTGGAATGTAGCATGGAGAGATAGTGCCTCTTCCTGGCTATCTTCCACTACAGCACAGAGGCTGGTTGACCCAGACACTCCTGTCTTGCACCATGAGGACACCATGGCATGTTTGGAGAGAGCCTGGAGATCTTGGTACAGATTTTCACTGTGGGTTTGTTAGAGGAAGTCCAGTGAATGTCCATCAGAAGGTTGTTTAGATTTCAAACTAGCTTAGACAGCTTTTGCCATGCTCTGAGAAGAAAACAGCAAGATATAGTCTTTATGGAACAAGCAGAAAAATCTTCATTTCCCCATTGCAAATTGCGGTATTGGTGTTACCCTTGAGTGAACAAGTTTATATATTAATCTGCCTTTCTAACATTAACTTGTATGTAGCAAAGGCAATGTGTACCTTGCTCAAAGCAGAGCCAGCATCCATCACTTGGCTTTCCAAACATTTACCCAGATAAATGGGTAAATGGGTTTTTCTACAGTTCTGACCCAAAACCTTCTGAAAAATTATTTTTAATGTTGACAGTTCTTCAGGTATTTGCTTTGATGCAGAGACCATGTATCTGGTGAGTCTGTGCCATGTCCTGAGCTGATGTACTGTGAAATTCAGTGAATGGAAAAAGCTGGACTTGAGAAGGAGCACAGAGCCAGTGTTGTCTGTCTGGGGACCCAAACAGGGAGTGGGAGGAGGAAATTTGCTTTGCCTCCACAAGTACTCCAGAGAAAAATAACTGCAAGAGTGAGGCTGTTGAGATGCAGAGAAGGTCCATGAGGCTGAGTTGGAAGGTGAGGGTTAGGAGTTAATATTCCTAAACCTGTTTCATCTCTGTTCCTCCTCAAGGTGCTGCCTCCCACTCGACATATCTTACCTGGCTGAGATGAGCTGGAAAGGTGGGTGCTTTGCAGCAGGGGAGACCAATTCCCTGACTGAAGAACCATCCTTCAGCAGCTTCAGGCCAGGACGCAGTGGGGAAACCACAGCTGGAGGAGGGAGGGAGGTTGCTCCTGTGTGATTAATGGAGCTGGGCTTTGGCCCAGGGCTGGTGCTTGACTCATCTAATTCACAAAAAACCCTGCTGAAAACAGATGTTTAAATATAAAAGCATGTTTTTTAGGAGTGTCCTTTCAACACATCTTGGATTTTACTGCAACCTAAGCATTGTCAGTAAACACTTTTCTCCCTGCTTCCCACATTTCAAGGGATGGTCTCTGCTTTGTTCAAAAACACAAGAATAAAGACCCAGCCCAGCAAAGAGCTGTCTTTTGTGTCTCACCACGCTGTCTTCCTGCTGTCTTTCCTTTGGGAGCACGGAGGGCTCAGGCCATGGGAACACTTCCACCAGCAGCAGCTGCAGCCGGCTCCTGCCCGAGCATCTCTGCACGCCAGAGGCAGCTGTGCCACAGCTGGAGTGTGACGGTGCATCCCGTGGGAGCAGCCTGTGTGCTCAGAAGACAGCCTTTTCTTTTGAGTCCCTCTGTGACCTCAAACTATGGCCAGATGAGGAAAAAGGCCAAAACCGCTGTCACTTGCAGTGGAGGGGGGGAAGCTCCACAGCAGGTGAGCAGCACAGTGCAGATGAGCTGGTGTCCACCTGGCAGTGCTGTGTTCCCACGAGTGACTTACAACACAAGCTGCAAGTTCCAGTCAGTGAGTGGCCACAGGACCGATGCAGTTACCACAGTGGGGACGACTCAAGCTGTCTGTGTGGTGTTCTCACATCATCCGTAGCATAAATGACGCCCCTGACTCCACTCAGCCCCTTTAAGTTTGTCCCAGCTTGCTTGTTTCAATCCTGACTTCCTCCCGCCTTTCCCACTGTGACTCCCAATGCCAGTGTATCTCTGAACAGGGATCCCCTGTGGACCCCACACCCCTGCTCCATCCCCAGGGGCTGCTCTCTTGCAGAGCCCTGCTGGCTGTGCTGCTGAGGCTCCCAGCCATGTCTTCCTCCTCTCTTTGTCCTGGTATTCATGGTGGGTGGCCCTTAGGGATGGCAGCCTCTAACTCTGTTGGGTAAACACATAAGTGTAAGGAAGCGAGAGAGATCTGCAGAGATCTGTGGGTGTGTGAAGCTAATCAGCAAGAGATGAGCCTCCTCTTCCTACAGAAACTTTGTTCTTGTTCCAGGTTTGTGAAGATTTTTTCTCATCCTGAGTGAGGGCAGGGTTGAAGTTTCTGAAGACTGGCTGACCTTGGACAGGCTGACATTCCCCGTGTTTGGTGGGCTACAGGATTTCAGCTACAGTCCTAAATCCCAGACTTCAGCAGAGTTACAGGGGCTGCTGGGCTTGGACCTCAGCACAAGCCTGGGATGACACCAGGCAGGGTGTAGAGAAGCAGGCAGGTGTCAGGCCTGGCTTTTTACAGCAGAAATTGCTTTTCTCCCTGGACAGCACCCAGTCCTCCCTTTGCCCAGTCGCAGCCTGGAAGAAGACAAGGGGCTACAGGAGCACTTCCCCAGCTGCTTGCCCAGCACAGATGTGCTGCAGCCTCGTGGTGCTTTGTGCAGAGAGCAGAAGGCAGCCGTGACATCCGGCACTGCTGTTGGTCCACTTTGCAAGGTTGAGCTTTGCAGATGTCCGTGACCAGGGACACCTCTTCTGTGACACCTGCACCTTTGCTTTGTATTCCAGAGAGCCTGGAGCCCTGCAAGAGGGGCAGTGGGGGTCAAGGGCAAATGTAAACTCCTGTGACTTGAGACACTGTTAGATTGGTTGACCTCCAGCTCTGCAGCCTTTATCACCACCAAACTGGGACTCCTGCTATTAAATAAAGACTCTGCTCTGTGGAGACAGGGCCAAGCCCTGGTTGTGCAGGGAAGCCTGATAGAGAGGGATGGCCAAATACATACGCAATCAAACAGATTTAACTTGCACAGAAGAAGAAAATGAGGTTAATGCCTTACCAGCAAGTGATAGAACTCACCTGGTATTCAGACACATATCTGAGTTATGAGAGCTGTCAGGGTTGTCCCCTGAGAGCTGGGCTGTGCTGGCAACCCCTCTGGCCTTTGCCCACTTCAGACTTGAGCTACATCCATGTCTCACAGGATGACCTGGGATAAAGACATGCATTTGGGTAATACTGGGGTTTATGGCACAGGCCATGGAATAACGTCCTGATGGCTGTGCTGGGATTCTGCCTGGTGCCTCCATGGTATGCATGACCTATCCTGGTGCTAGCAAACCTGTGTCTCCTAACCAGTCCCAAAGACAAGGTGGGTTTGTTACAAAGATTTCTGAAGCTGGCCTGTGATAGAGCATATCCATCTCCTGGATGGAGTGGAGGTGGGACCAGAGCTGGGTGGCCTGAGGGAGAGGCAGGGCAAGACTTCCCAGGGTTTTATCTACTAAGGGTGGAATCAACAGGATGAGATGACTTGTGAAGAGACCTTCCTTTCATCTACCCTGTCTTTAATGTGCAAAACTGTGTGCTCAGAGGAAGCCTTAGCATTCTTCTAGTTGAAAGAACTTGTATAATTTTTGGTATTTCACATCTGAAGAGATTAATGGCAAGGAATTTTTAAAAAGCATTTCCTTTATAAAAACACTCACCTGTACAGACTGTAGCTAATGTACAGTGTACCTTTCAGCATGTAGTTAAAAATGTCAAGCTGTGCTTTTCCAAAAGGGAGGCCTGTGGTACGGGAGCTCAGGAATTGGCATTGCTTTCATCTTTGTGCTGCTGGGAATTAAAAGGGGAAGGAGGAGACGTAGGATTGTTCCCTTGAACTCCCCAGAAATATGGGTCACAGATCCAAGGGTTTGGGTTTTGTAAACTCAGTGCATCTCTTCTGATATCTGCAAACATGGAGTAGCTTCACTAGAAATGGAGATGGGCAAATTGTACTGCTGGCAAAGAAGACTTTTTCTTTTCTGGCTCATGGAGGAGCAGAGACTCCAGCAAACTGGATCTCCACATGGGAAAACAACCATTTGAGATGTCCTAGAGATGTCATCCCTGGAAGGTCTCTAGCCCAACCCTCTGCTTAGTACAGGGCCAGCCAGACTGGGTTGCTCAGGGTCTTGTCCGCTTTTAAGTATCTCCAAATTTGGAGACTCCACATCCTTTCTGGGAAGCTTGCTCCAGTGCCTGACCTCATTCACAGTAAATACTCATTTCCCTTGTTCCAGCGTGTGGCTCTTGTCCGGTTGCTGAGCTCCTCTGGGAAGAGTCGTGAGTGCTGTGATTGAGTAGAGCACTGACACCAGCCCATGACTGGAATCAGAATCAGAATATCCTGAGTTGGAAGGGATCAGTGAAGACCACCAAGCCCAACTCTGGGATTGCTGGGCAATCACATTCCACCTGGAGAAGAGGGTGTATTTTTGCTATTGTGCATGCAGCCTGTCTGCACAGGGGAAAGACAGCACACAGCCCAGCTCCTGATGAGTAGAAAAAAATGAGCTCAATGGTGGTGCTGCCTTTTTCACCTTTCCCACAGAGGCCATTGAAATGCTCAGGTTCTTTGCTCAGGATTACTCCCAATACTCACATTTGTGACTGGATCCATCAGTTATTATTCTCTCAAAATGTCCATCCTTTCCTTGGCCTCCATAGGTGCTGGGGAGGTCAGCTTTACCCCCTTAGCTCTCAGACTGGAGACTGGTGTGGAGAGAATGGAGCTGTATAGAGGTGGCCAGGCTGTGTCAGGTGGCCCCTGGTTGTAGACAAGCCCTGCCCAGCCTTATTTACATGCACAGATGGACCCTCTGAATCTCCTCTGGAGCTGATGGAAAGTTGGAGGTAGACACACATATGTGTAGATTATAGACTTAGTGTGTTTGTCACCTTTGTGTAGCTGAAGATTGAAAACCCAAGCAGACCGGGGAGATGGGGGTATTTTATGGGGGCAGATCATGTGGAGCAGAGATGCTCTGCACAGAAAAAGAATTTCAAACAAAAGTATGGAATCTGTCACATGATGTATTCATTACCTTTAATCTCACATGTGAGTTTCTTCTACCATTACTCTGTTTTTCTGTAGGCCTGAACTGTTTATTACCGTGACCCCAGCCATGACCTTAAGTAACCCTTTTATGCCCTTGATTTTAAGTATCTGTGTATAATACCACCAGGACATCATCTCTACAAAAATCTTTCCTTTTCTTCCTCTAGGACTCTTGTCCCTGTTTAGCCAGCTCCAGGATGTCAGGAAATGTCAGCAACACTTCAGCAGGGCATGAAGTCAAGTCTGTGTTTTCACAAGACAGAGTGAAATTCCCAGAAGAAGGAAGTCAAATACCTCAGGTATTTCTAGGTATTAGCACTCAAATACCATTTGACAGTGATAAAATGGAAACATGATTTTGTCCAAGAGATATCAAAACATGTATCTGCTAAAAGCCTTTAGTGACCTTCATTGACAGACCATATGGAAGCTCATTGTCACATCTGCTCAGGAGCCTTGGGCCCGAGAGAGACCAGTGCCTCACCGTGGGGTCAGTGACACATTGCAGCAAAGTCACAGCTCAGGTCACTCAGTGAACAGCACAGCTTTGCCATCTTTGTTCACTAGTCCTGAAAAATATATTTGGTTTAGCCCAGAGGACACCAATCCGTCTGCCTTTCTTCCATTCTTGTGTTTCAGATAGCCACTTGAACCAGGCTTGTTTTCAATGCAGGCAAAACATTTTTTATTTTTTTTTTAGCACTAGGGTAAATAGTGCTCCTTGCATCAGAGAGTTAGTTAAAGCAAATTGCTTTAATGTCATTGAGTCATGAGCAAGTAAAACTTTTGCCTATTGCTTGCTTCTTCTGAGACATGTCAGGGCATCTGTAAGACACGAGTATACTTACGTGGGAATAAGGAATAATAGGTTGCTTAATAGCAAGGATTCTTTTTTTTTTTTTTTTTTTTTTGGNTTTTTTTTTTTTTGGCTGAGTGAAATACCCCTTACACAAATTGGGTATTAAAGTCCTGGAGACACTGCTTTATTATGTGACCCTAATTATGACCAAATGAAACTGTAAACACATGGCTTCCCTGTGAAAGTGTTGTGTAACCATCAGTTAATGAACCTGTCTGGCCCCTCTTGGAGTGGATGTGGTTACCTCCTCTCTGTCAGGGCAAAGCACAGACTGCAGAGATGCTTTGTGGGCTTGTATAAACACTTCCCTCATCCCCAGAAGAACTTAATGCTAAATATCCTGCTAATGTGGGTAGGTCTTGGTTTTGAAGTAACTTATTTAATTAGAAGTTTTGTGTGGTGTTTTCTTTCTTTTTTTTTTTGTGTGCAAAGGCTGTGGAAGAAGCTGCCTTCACTTTCCTTTGTGGCAATGTGCTGCACAACTGAGTGAAAAGATGTCACATTGTCCCTATGGAGGCCCAGACTGGTGATTGTCAGTGAATGTCCATGGTGTGGCTGCAGGATCAGTCACCGAGGCGCAGTTACAGGCACAGTAATTGTGTCTCCTCTAAATGGTTCATGGTTCATGGATTCCCCTGCAAAGCTTCCAAAGCCTGTGAATATCAGAGCAGTGCCAGCGTGGGTTTTGTGCTATCACGAAATAGCTTTCCACAAAGCAAGGCTTATGAATTGCTGGCCCAAGTGGCCCCAGCCTGCTGGAATAATAAAGATGTGAGAGAAGTGAGAAGCCAGGCATGGCTGCACTATTTCTGGCAAGACAGTGCTCCAAGCAAGAGATGGAAGGGTGAGGATTTAATTGCAAAGTGCTAACACCAAAGCAGGCTGCAATTTTTTTCCCAGTCTGGGTGGTTTGTAGGATGCTGAAATGAGTGCAGCCATTAGCATGCTAACTGCTGCCATTGCATCTTCAGGATCTTGTTTGACACCTTGGTGTGATAAGGGTGGAAATAGTAAATTGTGTGCTATAAAACCTTGTGCTGCACTGCCTTTGTGCTGACGGTGGCTCATTTCCCATAAAGCAGTGTAATGCCGTGCTGCCTTTAGCTGAGTCAGTCCTCAGCATCACAAAGAGCCTTTGCTCAACAGCTGGCAGAGATTCAGGAGCTGTTGGGTTGAACGCAGCAGATCTTTGTGTTCTCCTTTGAAGTGAGGGGTCCCCAAAGGATGCTTATCTTAGAGGTGGGAGCCTCAGCCTGTTGTGACAATAGGTTTAGTTGATTTTTTGAAGATCTATTGAAATAGTATGAAAGTTCTTGGGGGTCAGTGGAAAACACACAGTGGGAACTACTGGCAATGGATCTCTGCCTTGGAGTGAGAAGATGAGATTTTGTTCTTCATTCTCCTGTTAACTGTCTCTGTGACTGAATGTATCTATCTTTTATTCAGGTGTGTGCTCCTTGTATCTAAACTCAGCACCCAGCAGAATGGGTGCTGCTGGGCCCACTGAAGACAGGGTTTAAGTTGGCAGCTCCTGGACACTCAGTGATCTGAGAAATGCCCCAGCACTGGTGTTTGGGGGATGCACCCACATGCTAGACCACACTCACAAAGTTCAGGCAGAACATGCCAAGCACCAGGAACTCCTGTGCACTTGTGTCTGTCCCTGTGTGACTGAGTGGTGATGCCTCCTGCACCCATCTAAGAGGAACTTGCTCATCCCTGGGTCACTCTGTGGTGACTGGCATGGAGTGCCCTCCCCCAGTATGGCAGCTGGACAGGGAGGCAAAGAGAAAGCCTTAGTCGCTGTCTCTGCCTGCTTTTTGCAGTTTTTGTAGCTCTCCATGGCAAGAGCAATCCAATCAGGCCATAATTTGAATGATCTGCCCCCTACTGAGATGGAGAAGGGGGACTCCACCACATTCCTGCAGTGCTTGGGATGCCTCTGCAGCAGGATTGCTTAAAACCCTGTAATCCATTAACACTGACTGCTTTAATGTTGTACCAAGGTTACCTTGGTTTTATTAGCCAGAAGAGTCATGCAATGACTTTTAGAGTGTGCTGCTTTTACAGATGTATCCTTAAATTGTCATTTAAGACATAAGGGGAACAAAGACCTTTTTAAAGTTGGATTCAATAACTTTTTATAACGGAGAACTAAATTTATATCACCTGGTGAGACATGAGAAATTCTTAGTCCTTTGATTTTTTTATTTAGCTTTCTTAAGGGCTTTTGGTAATATTCAGATTTCTATGTGAATTTCTGATGTGGCTATTTCATAGACTTTATTTCAAATACTATTAATCATACCAAATCAACATCTTAGTAATCTACATTATATTATAAACACAAGCTGACATTGACAGGCCTTCTACTGAATATTTCAATTGCTTTTCATCTAGTTTCATTTAAAAAATGGGAAAAAGGAAATGTCTGGTCTTTTAAAATAGTTGTATGATGGCTGTTAGTTTTGACTACTGAGTACAGGCATTTCTAAGCTGTTGCTCTTTTGCAGTCTCGGCGTACTTAATTTTCATCTATCATAAGTGAATCTTTTAACCCTTAAATATCTGAGCCTGTTAATAAATGCATGTAGGACTGGGATTTGCTCATGGCCTGAGCTAAGGGGGATCACAAAGAAGGACTCTTCACAACACAAAGGGTAACCGTGGTAGCAGAGGTCTGATTTGATAAGGAAGACATGATTTCTTCTTCTCGTTCCTTTTTTTCCGCCAGTGTTTGTTTTATACTGTTTCCAGAAGAGCTTCCCATAAAGAGGTTATTTGAGTTTGACACAAAGCTTAGAAAGTTTTCTCCAAGCTCGTGTTTAACATGGATTAGACTCAAAAGCTGACATTGGAACGCATTTTAAGTAGAATAATAATCATCTTGAAAGGATTGTGAGTGAAAAACCCTCCACCATCCTCCTGGTGATTAAATCAGCCATTTAATGCTTAATAGAGACCAGGGAGCTTTTCTGGATTAGAAACATGGAGGTTTTTTCCTAGCTCACCATCCAGAGGCTAGTGTGGTTTTAGGTCCAGGAAACCCAACAAAATCCCTCAACTTCACCATGATTTTTATTTTGCTAAACCCAAACTAAATGTAAAACAACCCTAACTGGTTGTACAATGTGATAAGAAATTGAACTGTCTCAAGCTAACAGTGTCTGAAGCTGTCTGCAAATATGCTCATAAAAGGGAGCCTGTGAAAAGGAGATAACACAGAGCAGGGAAATGTTTGTACCATTAGGTGACAGAAGTCACTGTTTTCTGTTACCTCAGCAGATGGTGATTTTTATGAGCACCTCTCAACCACAGTCATCTAATATGCCACCTTTTGGAGTTATGAGTAAAGCCCAGGGGTGCAGCCAGCAGTGCTTTCATCTCTGACACTACACAGTTCCAAACACAGATGGACATGGAAATGTCCTACTTCTTCAGTCAATGTCAGGTACTGAGGGAAGAGGAAAACCCAACAGTGACAGTGGTGCATGTGTGGGAAACCCACTGTTTATCACCAGGACATGTCACTGATGTACCCAGGATGTCCCTTGCACAGCACTGTCTGTGACACACAGCCTGGATTACATCCCTCGAAAGAGGGGCTGGAGAGGGCTGGCCTGTTCAGCAGCATTTCCTTTTGCATGACTCTGTCCTCCCTGCCAGGTCCTGGTCCCCTGGGAGTTAACACCACTGCTGACTGCTTTTGTGGGGTGATTTGGCTGTAGCCACCCAGTTTTGAAGGCTGCTCCCCTCTGTGCTACTTGTAAGCCCTGAGGATGCTGTGGTTGCAGCCTGGGGAGTGGCAGGAGTTCGAGGATGAGACTCAGTTTGCAAGGTCTCTCCTCAGCCTTGCCAACTGGAGAGCTGTGCCAGGCCCCTGAGGGGCTGGCTGCTGCTTCTGTGCTGGGTACAGAATTCCCAGCCCACAGGACATGCCCTTGCCTGGCACTGCAGAGGAGCTCAGAGGTTTGCAGCCTGCCTGCTGCTCCCAGCGTGGGTGGAGTTGAGTTGCACGCACAGGCTGTGTGCAAGCAGAGCATCACTGTGCCTACTGCAGCAGGGATGTGCCTCCTCCTGCCTCAGCAGCAACAGCAGGGCTGCTTTCAGCCCCTGCCCTGAATTCAGATGGCTCAGATTAGTCAGTAGCTAAAGGGGTGGTACTTTGCAGTGTTTTCTCATACCTCACCACCTCTGTAAGTTAGCAATGCTTTGTTCCCACCTCTCATATCCACTTGCTAAGCTATGGATTGCAGGGGGGCTGCATTTCACCCACTAAAGTCCAGGCTCACACCGTGAAATTAGAATCAAAAGCCCCGGCTGACTCTGGAGGCTGAGTTGTGGAGGGAGGTGATGTCTGTGCTGTGCCCCTTGAGGCCTGGACCATGCTCAAGGCAGGCAGCCAAATGCTTTTTCTGGTGTGACAGCAGGGTGGTGGTTACTCTTTACAACATCAGGTTCTTGTATCAATGCCCTGTTGCTGAATATGTCTGGTTTTGCTCTGCTTCTGTTCAGCCTCATCCGAGCAGATGATAGCTGCTCACCTCTCTCCACAATCAATAGGGGCAGGGCCAGCTTAGCCCCACTGAGAGGTAAGAAAATTCTGAGCCGTGGTTGCTCGTCCTGTGCTTGCCAGGCAAGCTCAAGACAGCTTTCTTCTCTATTTAACAAAACTTTGCATGATTTATGGCTGCACTCAGTTGGACTGATTTGAAAAATGAAGCAGTTGTTGTGGGTCTATGTTCCTAGTAATCCCTGATATCTTCCCCTTTTATTAGTGCTTCTATATGAAACCAGTGTGAGCACATTAGGGAAAGGTGTTGGGAAAAGGCACATTTTCCTCCTGGTGGGAGGAAACAGTGGGGGCAGGAAATACTTGGCCAGCAGTTAAAGTGTATTTTCTCTAACCATTAGCACTACTGTGGGAGACAAGGGCCTACTCTTGGCTGTCATCTGATGATCATTCCTCTCAGCATTTAAATGTCTGTGTGAATAATACTTTTTTGGTGGTTAACTAATTCCTGGTGATGACAGGCACCTAGGAAAACAGTGATGACCTTATTTCTTCTGCTTTCTTCCCATGGCAGAACTTTCTCTGAGTTCTAAGGTTATTTCTCTAGATTATTTACAGGGTGTTGAGAGGTGTTTGTTTTGTGGAAGCAGTGTGATGGAAGCAGCCCTGCAGTGCCCATTTCCAGGTGCTGTGGCTGAAGTCTGCCCAGCTTGGCTAGCAAGCTGCTTTCTTCCAGTGGCACAACTTTCTCTGGGTTTTAAGGTTAATGGCCCATCAGCTGGGGAAGGAGGAGGAGGTGATATGGAGAATGGAAACCTGAATGTACTGCGGAGTGAATTTAACCCAGTGCTTATCTCCACCTCTGGTATTTCCTTTGCGAAGTGTTTTGATGACTGCCACCACAAGATAGGGAGAGTGTGTTCTGCTCAGGGCAGGGCAGCTGCTGGCAGGAGCTTGGGCAATTTTAATGTAATTTCTAAAAAAAAAAAAAAGGCACCAGAGTGCATGAATTTCAGGAAGAAGTAAAGGAGCTCCAGTCTCTTCTGCTCCTGCTCCCCATTTTGTGTGTGTCTGGTCTGCTGATCTGTGTGAAGTCTCATTCCTCTTCAGGCAGTGCCCAGGGAATGCCAACGGCATTGTTGGACTGGCTTAAAAAGTCCAAACAATGCAGATCCTCTGCACCCTCTCTCCTCTCCCCTTTGAGCCTTGCTGTTTCCAGCTCTGTGCTCATTAACTTTGCAGCCAAGCATCCATGAGTTCTGTGGAGAGGAGATGATAGGACAGCAGCTGTGTAGCAGTCCCATCCCTTTCTGCACAGTGACCTTAGGAAGCTCTTCATGCCCCGGTTATCATGTGCCTGTGTTTTCATTGCATGGGGCTGGAGACATCATGTCTCATCATCAGGGATGTGTCAGGACTGAAGGCAGGGAAGGGATGTGCCACACATGGGGCACAGGCTGCTGTCCAAGGCTGCTTTTCAGACTGCTGGGATCTGTGCTGAGCTGGGATAACTGGGTGCTGGATCTGGGGCAGTTGTGGAAAATGAGAATGGAAGTGGCTGAGGAAAGCTGGTACTGAAAGCTTAGAAATGAGCTTCAAGGTCAAGGTGGGGAGGGAACAGGGTCCCAGTGGAAAGAGGGTACAAATTTCCTTGTCCTGAGCAATTCATGTCACAACACTGGAGAAAAGGGGATAGATGGGAACTTAAAGCTAACATGAAAAAATACAGAGATAGGGACAGTCATAGAGAAGGCAACTGTTGTAGAAAATTGTATATGGATATGCAGTTCTGCAATGCAGTATAGGCAAAGAATGGTCATATAATGCCTTGATGTCTCTATCTGTAATTGATCTAGGATGGATACAAAATGGAAGCTTTCCCAATTCCTTGGAAATACAAGGATACAAAGGAAGGAAACACCCATAGTACTTCAGCTGCATAATCCCTCTTTTTCCCCCAAGGGCTGGTGTGGGAAAGGAGGAGGGAGTGGATCTGTTTAAGGGTTTTGAAAGGAAGGGAATATGGAAAATGTTACCTCCTTTAAGGGAATTATTTGTGTCTCAGCTTCACTGAAATTGTTAGAAGTCACTGAAGCCCCAAGAGACAGATGTGGCAATATGTGATGGAATAGGTACAGTGGGTCTCTGTTGGTAAGAGACCTGTTGTCTCCTGTTTTATGGTGTGGGTTTTTTTCTGCTGGAGTTACATGAGACCAGAGTGATTTGCTGCAAAAAACCATCAGTTATTTATTGATGGATTCAGAGATAAAACTTTATATTGAAGATTATTTTCCCTCCCTTTCTTCAGCTGGGTGCATCAACAGACATAGCTGGGGAGAAGCTCCTGGCATGCCCTTGAGCTTGCTGTGCAATGAAAGAGCATCTTGATGGATGCCAGACAAAAGGACTAATAAAATAATATATCCTAATCCTTTTATGCCCGGCAAAACTTGATGGTAACTGCTGAGCAAAACATAATGTTCCTAAACAAAACTGCCATGTGAAATCTTGAAATCCTGACTGAGAATAGAGGAATCTGCCATGTGCTCAGGAAAGCTGTTCAATGCATCATTACCCCTGGTGGGAAATACCTTCTCTCTGAACTCCATGTTCTAGTGGCTGTTCAAAGCTATAAGATCTCATGCCTTTTCTCCCCACTGGCTCTTTACAGCCATGCTTGCTTGGGGTGGTTACCTGGCTGCTCCCCAGCTCGCTCTCGGAGCAGTGAACAGGACAGCCTGCTCCAGCATCTTGCTCCAGGGCAGGTTTGTAATCTTCTGGTATGCCCTGTAGCTGTCTTCTGAACAGCTCCCACATTGTCAACACCCTTTTCACCCTTTGCTTTTGGGACTGGGCACAGGGAGTGGGCTTGGTTTGAGATAACAACACATTTTGACATGCAGACAACTCATATTGGATGGTTTGATTTGGTTGCCTAAATGTGGATCTTTGTGCCATTTGAGAGGCTCCGGAGGGCCTAGATGTGTGGCTGGAAGGAGTGGCACAGAGAGGTCAGGCAGGATGCTTTAGAATGTCTCAGGTACCCTCAGTGCCTGCACACCTCACCCACCTGCCTTTGGGTGGCTGAGTCCAGCTGAGCCCTGCTGGTGCTGCCCCATGGATCATGTCCCACACACTGCAGAGGGGAAGCACTCATGCTCCAGCTGCAGTCCCTCTGCCGATGGAGCAGAGCATCTGGTTTGCTCCCTTGACCATGGCTTAGCCTGGGAAGCTGCTGATGGAGCTGCTATGAATCATCCCCCAGGAGCCCCTCTCTGCAGGGCCAGTCCAGCAATTCATAAATGTGACCTTTACTTTTCTTCCCTAGTGCATGATCCTGCATTTAGCCTCATGGATTCCAAGGACAGGTTACTTTTACATTCACTACCCACCACAGCTACTACATGAAACTTTGCAGGCACGTCAGGACACTGAGCTGGTAATGATATGCCCCAACAGTGACTTTCTAAACTCTATCAGTTAGCCAGTTTTAATCCTCTCAGTGTCACAAAGCAGTGACTCAAATGTCCCCTTATAAAGCAGGGGATTTTTTTTTATCAGTCTGACTGTACTGCCAAAAGGATAATGGATGATAGTCCTTTTTTTTGTCACCCCTTACACCTCATTACATACAGAATTCTGTCTCATTTAATATCAGACCTGAATCAATTTATCTACCTCTGGTTATCCCTTTGAATGCAAGTACAACATAAACCCACTTTTCTCTGTTTTCATGGTCCTCTAAGTGCTGTGGGCACCTGCCTCTCTCTTTCCATTTTATCTTTTTTTCCCCTGGTTACAATTCCCGGGGTCAATTACTGCCTTCATATATAGGCATATTCCTAGCTCATCTTTTCCTTACTTGGATGTATTTGGGATCTTTGCTGCTGCTGCCTGTTTATGCACAGGGTATGACCAGGTAAACAGTCCCTTGCACCTTCTCCTATCACTGCTAGACCCCACAATGAGATTGCCATGGCAGAATACAGGATAGGGCATGGAAGGAGCTGGTTTTTCCCAGTCCTTTCTTTGGCAACATCCTAATTTAATCTTGACAAATACTGAACATTTTCATGCTCTGCAGGGAAGTGTCTGGCAGATGCTACCAGAAAAATGTTCAATGATGAGTCTTCTGTTTTCTCTGCCCTGCTGGATGAGTGCAAATGCCATGGCCATCTGGAGCAGGAAAGGGCTAAAATGTTGTACTGTCCCAAAGGTGGGAGGCAGCACCCTTTTTCAGTCTTTTCATGACAATCTTGACTTGGTGGTTTCTAGGATAGGAATGCCAATGTACACCAGGAAGTCTGGTAGTAGGAGGTATCCACTTTGTTGAAGATAATCTGCATTTTCCTGGGGGGGCGGGGGGAGGAAGTCTCTGTGGGAGAAAAAAGGTCATTGGAAGAAGATAGAGCAGGATGTGGAATACACGAGTTCCCCACAGGTGAGTAAGGTTTGGGTGGTAAACAAACTGCCCACTGCTGACCTAGCTAAGAAAAACGATTTGAAGTCCCATATTTGTCTCCTCAGTTAATTGACTTTCATGGTTTGAGGCTGGTTTTCTCTGGAACCATTTGGAAGTACAGGGGGGCTCCTGCCTGCCTTACTAAGATGGCAAGGTTGTCTTCAGGACCAAGAGGGAAAGGGTGGCTCAGACCACTGTGTGTGTATGGTAACAATGAGGAGATGGCCCAGAAGTGCTGCTGTGCAACAGCCCTACTCAACATTACCAACATGGGCCTGCCTAGAAATGAAAGACGTGGGGCTGCACCCTCCAACAGGGAGCATTGGATGAGTAAGTGCTGAGGAATGTAACCCTCAGGAAGTTCACTGCTCTGTGGTAAGTGACAGGCTGCCAGAGGGAGGCTTGTAGTTGTCCATGTGTGGCAAGAGATCAGCCACAGTCTCAATGACCAGAGCACAGAGCTGAGACCAAAACAAAGACCAAAACACTGATTGCTTGAGGCCAGTCAGTGTGGGCCAAGAGGCTGGAGCCATTGCCTTCTGCTATTGCAGGAAACAAGGAGGTGGTGCCACCAGCCAGGAAAAGTGACAGCCTTGAGCACAGGTATGAATGCAATGGGGGGCTTGCTACTCCAGCTCCAAGGTGTGCTCACAGATCCCGAGGAAGGCACCAGAATCAGTGCTGCTCTGGCATATTACTGACTGCTGATGGCCAGCAAGTGCAGCTGCTTGGAAAGCTTCATTTTTCCAGCCCTTGAAAGACTTCCAGTGCTGCATCATCTACCTGGCACTTGTGGGACTGTATCTGCAGCACTGTGCCGAGTTTCATGAACAGCAAAGAAACATGTCCAATTACACCATTAAAATGTAATATGTGGTCATTTATTACCTGCAGACTTTGTCCTGAGAGTTGTAAATGTTGAGTAAGGACCTTCAATAGGCAAGAACTATCCTTTTTAAAACATTCAAGGCATTGGGGATGTTAACCCTGTGAGGGCTTTGCTTTCCAACAGCTCATTATCCCCAAAGAGGCTGACTGTCAGGTAAGCAGGTGGTTAAGGATGGTGCTGGAAATGAATGGGCTGCATTGGCAAAGTGATATCCAGGCAGAATCATGCTAATGAGGACTTGTTTTGTTCTGCTCTAGATTTCTCAGTGAAACAGCCTGTTGAAGTGTCTTGGCCCTGCAGTTCAGTTTTTGCAGTTATAAATCCTGGAATAAATGGAGGGCAACTATCTCTAAACAGGTGGACAGCTATTGGGGGAAATTCTTCAAATTTTTGAAGTTTTGGCCTGAGTCCTTATGGTTCAGATTGGTTCTGGGGGGATGTGGAGCATTCTTCTCAGCACAGCTGAGTGAAGAAATGCTGAGACCTACCTGCAAACCTGCTGGAGAAAGTGGAGGCCATTGAACCCACCACTTACCATCTCAGAGATGTTGGCTGGTGGCCTCTGCTGCTCACCTACCCTGTCTCAGGCTTATATTTAGAGTACTTAGATTTCTTTGTGCTGCATGTGGAACTCAGACCAAAGCAGGGGCCCTTGAGCATGGTGCTCTATACAAATATCAACCCTATCAGACTGAGCAATGGGCGAGGATTTCAGGATTTGGCGTGGATGCATATGGCTGGATGAAATGATGCAAACAAATCAGGAGTAAACCATCAGCAAATGCTGGATCCTCAGCTAGGGATGAGTCAGTTCTCAGTTGCTGCAGTGGTGGGAGGCAGTCTGCCACCTGGAGTCACCGCTGATCTGATCTGTAGGTAATCTGTGTTAAAATGGAGGAAAACCAATCCTGTGAGCAAGGAGAGCCCTGCCCTGAGCGTTACCAGAGGGTCAGTGAGCTGAGAGCCACAGCCACAGCCCTCCTGAGGAGGCAGACACGTGAGGGGGACACGGGGCCTAGGGGCTGTGGGGCTTTGCCATGCTGGCACTGAGGGTACCACAACAGCAGTGCTGGGACAGAGGCTGCTGCTAAGCTCCATCAGCAGCTGATGACAATGTCAGGGCCTGGGTGGAGCTGGGTGCTGGGACCCCAGCATGGGGGCCTGGGGGGCACCCTGCAAACAGGGTGGTTACCCTACACCCACCCTACCCAGACACCCCAGGCTGCTCTCACTTCCACCTGAGTGTCTGAATTCCTGCAAACAAAGAGGGCTAGAAACTAATACAAGTCTGGGGCTGTTTTTTTAAGCACCCAGTACTCTAGTGGCCAGAAGCCATAAGGGCAGAGCATTCTTTCACACACCCAAAGAGAGGGCAGGAGCTAGCTGACATCCCTTGTCACTATCCCTGATGCTGAGCACTTCAGAGCAGGGCAGCAGCCTACTGGTTCAACCCAGATCTGCTAAAGAAGCTGCCGCAAAAATGCTGGTCCCAAAATGCAGTTGCATCATGGAGAAGGATGTACATGAAGGGAGGAACAAATGCAGTCGGGTTACACTGCTGTAATAGGAAAAATTCAGCATGGATGCTCATTTCTAGATACCATTTTGTGGGAGCTCCAGCAGCACAGTTGCAACATGCCTCCTCACAGACAGACCCTCTCTCTGCTCTCCCTGGCACTCTTCTCTCCTTGCAGAGCTATCGTCCTCAGGACAAGGCTTTGATGCCCTGCCATGGGCTTCTGAGAACAGGAGCTGGACTGCAGAGATAGCACAGCTGTTGCATTGTGACAGCCTCTGGCCCAGGGTTGTGGTGGCTTTGGGGTTCTTTATTGGGGTGGGAGGGTAAATGAGTCTGGGTGGGATGGGGAGGGTGCTGTTCTAACTCTGTGCCAACTCTCCCAGCAGCCGTAGAGGTGGCAGGAGATAATAGGGTGTTATATGGACACTTGTGAGCCTTTTGGGAGATGCCCGGTACTCCTGCCTCTAGGACCAGCTCCCTGGGATGGAGCAGAAGCATGTTTGTGCTTGTCCAGGCTGCCTACTAGGGTGGGGTTTTGTGGTGCTCACTCACCTAGGATGGAGATGTGTATTTGGGTCTGTGTATTGGGATGCATATTTAACTCAGAAAGTCACACAGAACATCTGGGTGGGTGTCTGCACCAGTCTGATGTCCTAAATAGGACCAAAAAATCCACAAGCCTAATGTCTCTTCTGGCCATTTCTCATCCCAGCTGAGGAGAGCTCAGAGCCAAATTTGTGACTTTGACACTGACCTGCTAAAACGAGTAACTGACTTGAATTTACAATGTTAGAGGTGGTGCAGGAGGGGAGTACTTTTGTTTTTTTTCCAAATCCACAGTAGTAAATTTAACATAGTACCATTATATAGTTTTGCTGTTTTCCTGCTCTACCTGCCTCTTCTCCAGGCAAGCATAGTGCATTGCTGGGCCACATAACTCATCTTCCCTGACAACATGCTCAGGTGACAGGGACCAGTCCAGGCCATTCTGCATCCCATGTGACTGAAGAGCTTCCAAGTCTCATGGAGCTCCTGTTTTCATTAAAACTGCTTCAGGGAAAACATTTTAGCTGACAGAAGCAGATCTCTTGTGGAATTGGATGAGGAAAACGATGCAATTTTTAATCAACAAAAAATAAAAGCTGATTTAAAAAACATAAATATTCACCCCTTCTTCATATCTGTATACCCATTTTCTTGTGCTATTTATTTAAAACACGTGAAACCAGGTGACACACGCAGTCGGTTTCTCCAGGAAGCCAATTTCTGTCAATTTCAATGCAGGAATGTGGAGTATCTATCCAAATTCAGGGATCAGTGTTGAAAGTGAAAATAAATGGGCAGGTAGGAGGGACCAGAAAAGAAAAGGGGAAAGCAAGGCAAAGTGGCATTTCCAGACCTGTACCCCAAACGTTTCGTACTTTTCCATCCCAGCCGAATCCTTCCCGAGCAGGGCCGAGGTGCAGATCCCGCACTCGGAACTCTCTCTGCAGGAGCGGGCCGGACCTGGCGCGCTTTCCCGCCTTCTCCGCGCGCCGCTGGCGCCAAAGCGAAGGGCGGGGCTCTTCCTCCCGCCGCCGTCGCCACAATGGGAGGCGGGGCCCCGCCCCCAGCAGCAGCCAATGGGAGCGCGGGGGCGGGCGGCGGTGGGCGTGGCGAGGGCTGTGAGTGGCCAGCCGGCCGTTCTGGCGCCAACTTCGAAGGGGATATAAAGGGCCGGCGCGGGCTTGTTCATTTCCTGCCGCTCGTCCCGCCGCCGGTTCTCCTGCTGTTCCTGCCGCCGCTGCAGTTTCAACCATGCTATCCGCCCGCGTCCCGCTCGCCGCCCGCCACGACCAGCCCCGGGTGTCACCCAAGAAGAGCCAGTCTCCTATGAAGAGTCTGTCGCCCATGAAGGGCCTGATGCTGAGCGACAAGGAGAACACGGTGAGTGCCCGCTCTCCCGCCCTCCCTCCTATCACCCTACCATCAGCGCCGCCTCGCGCTCACCCTGCCTCTCTCTCCCCGCAGCCCCCCGCGCTCAGCAGCGCTCGTGTCCTGGCCAGCAAGACGGCCCGCAAGATTTTCCAGGAGGGCGACAGCAATCCGGTGAGTGTAGAACGCCCGGGCACCGCGCCCGCCTTTCCCGTTTCCTGGAGGCTCCTGCAAACCCTCGCTCTTCTCTCCCCATCGGTGTTTTCTCCTTTCTGCCCCTGACCGAGCCCGCTGGTCCCTGCCGGGCATTGCACCACCACCCCCGCCCCAGCCCCTCTCCCTCAGGGGGGTCTCGCCGTCCTCCGGGGCCCCTCTCCCTC
>VXBR01001239.1:1526693-1678144 GCA_013400215.1 Cisticola juncidis | reverse complement strand
AGGGGTCTCTCCGCCCTGCGCAGCCCCTCCCTCGCAGGGGTCTTTCCGTCCTCGCCCGAGCGCTGCCCCCCCTCAGTCTCCCCCCAGAGCCCGGCACCGCCCCGAGCCCAGCCCGAGCCGCTCTCCCGCCATCCCAGGTGCCGCGGGGCGTGGAGGAGGAGGAGCCGCTGCTGCGGGAGAACCCCCGCCGGTTCGTCATCTTCCCCATCCAGTACCACGACATCTGGCAGATGTACAAGAAGGCCGAGGCCTCCTTCTGGACGGCGGAGGAGGTGAGGGGTGGGCGACCACGGCCCCTCCTGCCGCCCCCTGCCCGCAGCCCTGGGCGGCCCCGGTGCTCAGGGACGGGTCTCCCACCGGAGAGCCGGGTTCTTATTTACCCTGCAATGTTTTAGGTGGACCTGTCCAAAGACCTCCAGCACTGGGAGTCCCTGAAGCCTGAGGAGAAATACTTCATTTCTCATGTCCTCGCCTTCTTTGCTGCCAGTGATGGCATTGTCAACGAGAACTTGGTGAGTGTGTAAAAAGTCCCGACAGAAAAATCACTTTGGGTAGATAACTAGATATCTCACATGTTCGACATGCTTGCTGTGCCTGATCCAGCTGGTTTGCTGGATCATGGAGTGTTACAGCATTGAAGTGTATAGGGCCATCCTGTGGTAATTAATGAATTTGGCTCAGTTTTGAAATCTCCAAGTTTGTTAACTTCCCACTGGGTACTGAGTGCTGGCCTACAGTAACACTTGGGTGTTTCACAGCCCATTCTCTACTTCTGCCCTCTGTGCTCTTCTTCCTAATAGGGGATAAGTAAAACTAAGACATTTCCCATGGGGCAAAAAAATACCTTCTGAGTTGAAATTCTGAGGGTTTCCTGCTTTACATATTGCTGTTGGTAATCTGCATCTCTGGAATTAACCCCAAGATTTTGTGGGCTGTGATAACTGGTCCATACAGCATTAATGCTTCTAACCTGCAAATCGCAGACACTTTTGCAAATGCTTCTTTCTTTCCTCTAGGTGGAGCGGTTCAGTCAAGAAGTACAAATCACAGAAGCTCGTTGTTTCTATGGCTTCCAGATTGCCATGGAAAATATACATTCAGAAATGTATAGTCTTCTTATTGACACCTACATTAAGGATTCTAAAGAGAGGTTTGTATTGCTTGATGATGAAAAGTTCAAAACTCAGTAAACATTCAGAATTTGACAAATGCATGTCAGTTGTTCTCCAACTCTGAAGCTAATTTTAAGATGTAAATTCAGTATATAAAAAGATGCTGCTATTCAAGAGCAGTTTTACTTTACATTATCTTTTCCTCTGAGGTGTAGGACCTTGCTTACGTGAAGAGTGAAACTGGAATCACTCAGTACTGAAATAAAGGAATTACACAATGTAAAAGATTGAGCAGTTGAATAAGGGGAGTATATTAAGTTTTAAGTGAGTTTTACTGCTACTTAAAAAGCTTGCTGTGTCATTTCTACTCTGGGATGCTAAATTCTAGCAAGAATGGCTTACATGAGAGGTCTGCCTTCATACTGTGAAGTGGACCCTGGTAATCTCTAGTTTTGACAGCCTTGTTCAAGTACACTTGGTGAATCAGATCTCCCCATGATATTGTAATGGGAATTCATGTGAACTGGTGTTGTTGTGATGGGTATGTGCAGGGAAAAGTAGTTAACTGGAGCAAATAGAACTAGACTGGTGCCAGGTAAAAGGGGGAAGGACATTGACCAGGATGAAGGTGCAGAGCATGTTTAAGTGATCAAGATTGTTTATAGCAGTGAATTCTTATTCTACTGGTTGTGCTGATGTCTTATCCTAATGAGTTTTATCTTTCTCAGGGAATTTCTTTTCAATGCTATTGAAACATTACCATGTGTTAAAAAGAAGGCAGATTGGGCCATGTGCTGGATTGGGGACAAGAAAGCAACATACGGTGAGTACCTCTATTGGAAACAAAGTGAAATTCCTCTCCTAAAGATAGAGGAACCACCATTTCTCCAGACTTCACAGTCAACAGGGATTATTGCTGTCACAGAGAGAATACATGCTTACCAGTATAAGACACTCATATATTCTGAATGTGAAGATAACAATTTTCATCTTCAAATGAGCTACTGACAGGAAATCTTTGTAAAATTGCTGGTATCATGAATAATAAGGTCATGTGGCAATTGTCATATACCTGACTATACGATCATACTAAATTGCTGCCACATGTCAGGACATGTCATGACATGTCATGGCCATCTATAGCCAGTAGCCATGTGTGGCTGGAGACTGTAGCTCCTCTGTCTTGGTGATTCCTCACGTCTTGTTTCAAAGGTGACATGGTAGAGATCATGATTTCACTAGTATTGAAACATTTTTCATGGCCAGAGATGAGCAGACACTGACTTAAATCAGCTGCCAAAATGCCTGCTCCTTTTAGTGAGCCATCTGAAAAAGGATAATCTTGAGGGGTGGCCCAAGGGAGAAGGAGCCTTGCTTCAGCTACTTCGTAGCCACTGATCAGTTCCTACTTCCTCTCATGTCCATTTTGTTTAATTATCAGAAATGTTTTTTAAGCACAGGGCATAGTACACTTAAGCAGAAACAACTTAATTTCCTTTAAAGGATGCAGTTTGCAGCTTTTGTGTATCAATCCTGTTAAGTTTTCTGTGTGGTATTACTATCAATCTTCTCTTGACAGGCGAACGCGTAGTAGCCTTTGCAGCCGTGGAAGGAATCTTCTTTTCTGGCTCCTTCGCATCAATTTTTTGGCTGAAGAAAAGAGGATTAATGCCTGGACTCACTTTTTCGAATGAACTCATCAGTAGAGATGAGGTATGAGTCAAATTGTAGCAGTTAAGATGGTAATGTGCCACAGTAGCTCAAAGTAATGATACTCAATTGGAGCCTATATTTTAAAACAGGAGTATATTTAGAAACAGGCAGACTATAAAGCTCACTAAAGTGTGTAAACATGTGTCACTGTGGATCTTGCAGAAGGATATGAATGAACTTAGTATTTTACTTCTTCTAAGGTGGCTGGAGGGTTCTCAACAGTGCTCACAGCTGCTGTGCCCTGCACTGGCAGAACTTGCTTGTGACACCTTCTGGTTAGGCAGAAGGTTGCGTGTGGGAGAGTCTAACATGGCAAAGGTGATGCCACTTTCTCTGTGCTCTTTGAAATCTGTTCCTGAATAATTTTCTGAAACTTTTTCCAGGGTTTGCACTGTGATTTTGCCTGCCTCATGTTCAAGCACTTGATACACAAACCATCAGAGGAAAGAGTAAGGGAAATCATCATGAATGCTGTTCTCATAGAACAGGTAACTGCCTGCCTCTTGTTTAGGAACTTTATTGCAATCAACAGAGCTGTATGGCATAAAATTAATCTAGATGATAGGGAGTGAGTACCAGTTCCTGTACATAAACTGCTTGTTGTCTGCAGGAATTCTTGACGGAGGCACTGCCTGTAAATCTGATTGGCATGAACTGCACTTTAATGAAACAGTACATCGAGTTTGTGGCAGACCGGCTTATGCTGGAGCTGGGATTTAACAAGGTAAGGTTCTAATACACTGAATATTTATTGGGGAAAAGATAATGTTAATTTCCTTCAGAAATCCAAATCCTGAACTGGCTGCAGTAATATTGTGTTGACTTGTAAAATGATTAGCAGTTCCACTGCTGCATTCTGTTTGGAGACCCACAGAAGAAAGAGCAAAAGGATGCTATGGAAAAAGCTGTATTAGTAGTTGTGCTTCTGTTTACTGCAGCTAAAAGAAGACAGGAACAAATAGAGTAGAGAATGCTTGGGGCAGAGATTTTTGTTCACTGCATAGTAAGCCTGCTGATGCTGCCATTTGGCTCCTTTCAACTGCTCTCTAATGCTCTTGCATACTCAGAATGTGAGCACCCGTGGTGACTGTAGCATTGCCTGTGTATTTCAGATATACAAAGCAGAGAATCCTTTTGACTTCATGGAAAACATCTCTCTGGAAGGCAAGACAAATTTCTTTGAGAAGCGAGTAGGTGAATATCAGAGGATGGGAGTCATGTCGAAGCCCACAGACAACTCTTTCACCCTGGATGCAGAATTTTAAGTGACCTGGGACCACGTGTATTAATGTGCATCCTGCCCTGTTTACAGTGTGCTGAGTCAGAGTGACTTGATTCCTGTACTGAGATCCCACTCTTGTAAAGTGTGGTGATGTTGGTATACTTTAGCAGGCTGGTCTTGCTCCAGCAGTAAAACCTCTTTTGATTAGATTTTTGCAATGGTGTTAATGCATAGGATGCTCAGGTGTGTCTTACAGCACATGCTATTCCACTCCATGAAAGATCCAGGTACTTCCTTCTGCAAGATGGGAGGTTGTGGGTGCTGACCCGTGGCTTCTGCTGTTCTCACCATAAACAGAGGAACAGTTTAAAAATTCCAGTTGTAAATTTGTTGAATAGTCTATAGAAAACTCTGGGGGCAACTACATGAATGACCTCACTGCTTTTTTTAGCAGGTTTTAAGTTTACCATTTTTACTAATTTAATAGTTTGTACATATACCTGGCACTTTAATGTTTTAAATAAACAACTAACTCTCTTATAACATTCAACAGCAGTAAAATGCATGTCAAAATCTTTTGCAGCCTAACCTTTTATGACTTATGTTTCTTTCTGGGTATGTAATTTAAAAATGGTGCTGTGAATTAAACTATTCATCTTAAAATGTACCAGAGAACAGGAAGAAATGTGGTATGAAAGGTAAAGAATTAAATTGGATATTCTGGGTACTGAAAAATAAGATGCAGGTGGATTTTGGACTTGATTGCTTTTTCTTTAATACCTGGGAACAGTATTTCATTTAATAAAGACCTGGTTGGACTCAGTGTTGTACTGGCTTCAGTGTTGCAATGGATAAAGTTGTCTGCTGATTTCCTTTTGAATTAGATTTTTTCTGAGGAAATGCAGGGTCTTCAGGAAATAGCTGCTCAGTCACATGGTTGATAGATGTCAAGTTAAATTGTGCTTAGCTCTGACTTTCAGACTGCACTAAACAGTGATGTTTCAAGGTAAATTCAGGAAATTCAGGCTGGTGCAGTATTCTGAGCTTTGCACCATGCCAGTTAAGTCTTGGTTTTAATACATAAGAGTAGTGAAAACAGCGTATACACTACAACATGGTTATTTCACTCCAAACAGCAGTAAAAAGGAGTGTGCTTTATATAAGTGGTATAAGGTGTGTGGTCTGTGAAGGAATCCCTCGGGCTCAGAGTTCTGGAAATGATCTGCAGTGAGATGAAATGACAGTGGGGTAGACTGAAAATGGCTACTGCCTTGCTGCACAAAAGGAGTTAATCCATGATTTAGTCTATCCAGCAAGGAATGTTCTGCAAGCATTTCTTTTCTCAAGCTTAGTTAAGGTGAATAAGCTTTATAGAACTAAAAAAAACTTCCTTCACAGGAAAGAGCACTGCTTCTGGCTGCTTAAGTGCTCCCTCTTAAAGCACAGTATTTGTGGTGCTTCTTTGAGAAGTACTGCCTTGGGTGTAAAATAAATTGGCTTGCTGGTCTTTGCTCTTGATTGTACTGAAGGTGATGGTGTGTGGCTGCTCTTCCTCTGAGGCTGAAGCGGGCAGGATGCACAAGGCTATCCTAGGGAGAAAACCCCAGTAAATAATGTAAAATTCCTAGCCTCCAAAGTCTGGAATTCAAGATGAAGGACTGTTCACTGCCACCTCTAATAAAGGCATTGCAGCACTGATGCTGCTAACAGGTCAGTGATTGCAGTGGCCTGAGAATAATAGGAAGTGGAATAGGGATGTGCTAAATTGGACAGCCAGACACATTATTTTGAACCGTTGAAATTTAATGCTTGTTTCTGCCTAAATACCAGCATTTCCTTCTCAGCAAATTGGGCTTTGTGCTTTTTCTTGGCTTCTCAGCAGCTTTGATCAAATTAAGTGATAAAAGCATCAGAAGTCAGTGTTAAGGCTATGCTGTTTAGAGCACAAAGGAGGCAGTAATAAAATACTGAGATGAGTTTGGACCCGAGTATGATTTAGCAGCGTTCAATTTATATTTAAATCTGCAAATTCATGTACCTAGATTATGAAAAAGGGTAAAACTTCTGATCTATGAGTAGGGTCTACCTCTATTAGAGCCATCCCTTCCCATTTGATTCTTGGTATGTGCCAAGGATCAATATGCAAACAATTAAGACAGAAAGATTTAATCTGCTGTCTGCAATCCTGGGAAATAGGAACTGGGACTATTTTTAACGTAATATAGGAGGACTGCTGGGAATGGCCAAGTAATCAGTTATAATGGGAGGTAGGAAAAATACCCCTTTTAGCCAAGCATTGCTCTTACGGGGTAATAGATACCGTGGTTCTGCACACATTAGAGATAGATTAGATAGAAATTAGAAGTCATTCAACAGGGGAACAAGGCTTGCTGTGGCTGCTGATGTCTAAATGCCTTAGTTTTGGAAAATGTACCTGCTGTAATGCAGGGCAAGGCAATTTTTCCTGTACAGTCTGGAGAAAAGCTGTGCATCTGATCCCACCTGTTTTAATTCTCTGTTCTCACAAGGATTGAAATGTCTTGCTGTTGCTTAGTTTGAACAGATTATGTCAAAGTCTTGATGAAACAGTTGTTTACTGAAAACGGATTACTTTCCAATTTGATTGTGATACCAGTTGTTTGGACTCTTGATCCTCTTAAGAATTGAGGAGATAAGTCTTTTATTTCTCTCAAAAAAATAAATGAATACTCCTTCAAATGATTTTCAATGAAAATTTAAATGGCCCTTTGGAATATATCTTGAAATGGAGTTTGGAGAACCAGGCGAGGTTTGAATGGATGAAAATGCAGATGTTTTTATTTGTGTGTGAATCAGAATGGCTGGCTGCAATTGCCACGGAAGAGTGGAAAGTGATTAGGCTAGTAGAGGAAGAAATACTGAGGGGTAAGTAAAACTGGATGTATTTGATGATGCAATGGCAATGCTTGAGTGTCGGTGGTAAAGTTCTGCATAACTGATCCCTAGCTATATCCCCTGGGTTTCTTTATTGCTGTTAAAATTAATGGCTTTTAATAGCAGCAGATAAAATGGGGGAATAGTAACCTCAAGCATAGTTTCTCTTGTTACATTTTTTATTGTAATTTGTTAAAGTCAAACACATGGGTTCAGGTAAGAAAGCTTCCATAACTCCTTAATTGACATATTTTTCACTTCACATTACATGTCAAATGTTGAAATCTTGACAATGTGGAGGAGTAAGAAACAACCTAATGCCAGCCTTGTCCTCAGGAAGTAACTGCAACATCAGAGTCTAACAAGTAGAAAATTCCCTGATTTCTCATATTTCCTGGGGTGATTACAGCAATTTGTGCCCAGAAGAGGTCAGAGAACAATTGCAGCTGCTCGTGCCTGCAACAGGGCGCAGTCAGCCTGTGAATCTGAAGGCACATTAACAGTCTGGTGTGAACCCTGAAGGGGTAACCACTTCCTCCACACCAGTCAATCAGACATTTTGCCTGGCAGAAGCAGGGAGTGAGTGGAGTTGTCTTATTGCAGCCTCCTTTATTTTAAGCTATTGACTAGCTCCTGGAGCTTTGGCCCCTCTTTGTGCATAGTGTACTATGAGAAGTGAATGCTTTCATCAGGAAAAGTTTTGGAGCTGCAGAGTGAAGTCTTATGTCCAGTTTGCTGATGGACAACTATTTTTTTGTTAGGAATTCATCCCTTGGTACTATTCCTGAGATCCTGTGATCTGCATAGACAGTCTTGGTTTCTGTGGTAAAACAATCCTTACACGAAGAATGGTGAAAGAGTAGGGTAAAAGGAAAAATGTCTGATGTGTCAGACACTGGTTTTACATTTCAAGGGTACCTCTGGGTCCCTGACTCCAAAGGTGCAGTACCAGGGGAGGACAGTGCATTTCTGTTCATTCCACATTCCTGCTCCATGCTCATCTCCATCTTTGGCAGATGAGCATTTACACAGCGCTTATACAGCATTTTATTTCATATTTTGCTGGTCATTTGTCCTACCTTTAGCCACATTGCCAGGAGTTTTTCCAATCCTTCTCTGAGGTAGGGAGCTGCTTACCTTGCTTGTCCTTTGAGTCAGCTGTTGGAATCCAGCTCCTAGGTGTTACCCAGTGTTCTAACTCAGGTGTTTGTGAGCTCATCTAGATCCAGGGCAACAGCAAACAGCAGCCTTGTGTTGCCTGTTTTCCAGCATCCTTCTGCAGCCTGGTGGGCTGCTCTGCTGCCAGGGACTGCAGTGAGTCTGTTTTCTGACTGGTGCTGGCTACTCTCTGGAAGAGGTTGCCTCATTAAATATTTTGTCAGCATTTATCTCCTAAATACTCAACCAGCAAAGTCCTGATAGGTTTCAAAATCCAACATGAAGCATTTGGCTTCAGCAGCATTTTTTGTGGTGGGTGTAGCACTTCCTGTAACGATTTTGGTTTGATGTGATCCAGGAGCTTCTAGTAGGTAAGTTTAAGTGCTTCACAATGGATCTCCATTAGCCCTGGATCTGTGCTCTGGGAGACATTGAAATGTATTTTTCTGATTCTGGACACAAACAGCAGTCATGAGTTGCCACCTGCCTTAGTTTGATCCTGGTTCTAGAAGTAGCAAAGATTATAGTGACAGTTGAATTTCCACATCCCTGTCTCTTCTTTGTATTTAATTGAATGATTTATCTCTTCTTGAACTTATTTTCAAGGTGAACCTCAAAAAAGAAGTAACAAGACCCCTGCCTTTCCTTGCTTTAAAAGCTAACATTCAGCAAGCAGCAGTGGCTTGGCAGGGGAACTCTGGAACAGTGAGCAGATGTTGGGTGGAGGTAAGAAACAGGGTTGGAGGTAGGGAGTGTATTAGAAAGGAACATTCCAAGATTAGGGAAATACTGGCTGGGCCAAGTGTTCAGTGTCTGTTCTGGCTGTAAATTTCTGCAATGTCACTTAAAAGCAATGTCAGCTATAAGAAGGACTAAATGTAATTCACCCATAAAAGAAATTGGAATATTAAGTGTATATTGGATTTTGTAATAACTTTAGGCAGAACCTACTAGGTTTATGGAGGCTTAGCAATAACTTTGCTGTTTCAATTACTGCTTGGGAAAATTGCATCTCATTCTATTGATATAACTACTGCACTTACTCTTGATAATACTATAAATATGTACAGATAGACAGACTTTGGAAAAGTTATTCTGATCTGGGTTAATTGCAGTGTGTGGATTAAGACTAGCAAATTTTGGGCAACCTAACCAGGATTATTTTTAATACACATTTTCATAAAGTAGTTATCCCTTGTCAAATTGAAAAGCTATTTACTATGCTAAATAGGCTAATTTAATGGTAAGTTTTAATTTTGGGTCTTTCCATTACTTAGCTGTGGTGCTGCACTTGCAGGTTCTAAATCCTTGGCATTATATGTGAAATAGTTGGATGGCAGGGTTGCATTTAAATTAATTAAAGCAAAAATATTTGAAATAAAATGTTAAATATTGCTGTGTAGATATTCAAGAAGCAGATGTGATTTCACCACTTACATCCTGAAATAACACATGAAAAGCAGATTGCAAAACATTTAAATATGCCTATACACTAAAGTGTAGCTTCGCAGTTTCCCCAGGGGAGGGAATTTTTTTGTGGCTTAGGGAAAGTTGTTCACCACGATGGAGTAGTTTTGTCTGAAGAAGCCATTTAGGAAAGAGCTTTCCAAAACCACTCATCACACAACTGGTCCCAGAGGTTGTGTTGGGGTGAGCAGCAGGGGCTGGTTGGCAGGGTGCTGCTGTGCCCCTTGGGGTGGCACCTGTGGCTCTGGAGATCTCCAGGAGGTGGTGTTCCTGTGACCTGCCACCCCTCCTCGAGCCTGCACACACACCATTGCCCTGTGCCTCAGGTGTTCTCTTTCATTTGGGCCCTGCCACAGCAGTTCATCAAGAGTCTTGTTTTGGAGTGATTTGTGCTGTAACACGTTCCCTGTTGCAGGCAGTACATGTGGCTGTCACCAGGGGGGCTCCTTGGTAAAGAAAGCAGCAGCTGCTCCAGCAGTGCAGGTGACACTGCCTGGCACTGGCTGTTTATGAAGTGCCAGGTGGCTGTCACAGCTGGGGGAGAGCCGGGCTGCAGGAGCTCTCCCTCCCTCTGAACATGACTATGAGCCACACTGGATCCTTTACAGGGCCAGAGATGATGTGCAAATCCTGCTCTGCTCAGGATTTTGTAGCAGACTGGTCCCTTCAATGGTAGGCTGTATAGGCTGTAGCTGTAGGCTGCTATGGTTTTGGGGGAGCTGCCTGTTCTGCAGCATGGGTGCTTTTCTTATGACCTCACAGACATGGGACTAAATGGGACATGGGACTATTTCACCATGCAACACAACTGCCACCCCAAGTGCCCTCAGTAGGAAGAGATGCTAATATCTGTTAATCTAAACTTCTTCCCTCAGGAATCAAGGTCATGGCTCTCCTTGAAGCCTCCAGCAGATACGAGGAGTCCAAGCAGAAAGGAGGATTTAATGGGGTGAGAAGAGAGCAGAGAGGGGCTTTAGATCCTGTAATTGGGGTTGGTTCTCAGTGCAGGGTAGTGTCAGTCCACAAATAATTATTTGGGTGCAATCACAGTGAATTGAGGCTGAGGGGTTAGAGGTGGGTTTATTAGGCCTGAACCTCAGCTGCTGAACAAAAGCACAAGGTGATACTTAAACCAGGTAGAAGGGTGTGTGCATCTGATTTGTGGCAAAAAGAAAGTGCATTGCTGAGCTGGTAGTTCATTTAAAATTCATTTTAAATGGGCTGTGCTGTAAGCTGAGATGTTACATCTCCTGCACAAGTGCAGGGGTTCGCTGTGGGGTGTTTACCTGGGTGGCTTTGAGGACTGGACCGGTGTTCATACTGCTGCCAGCACAAAGGTGCTGGGATGTGGCTGTTGGCAGGAGCTGGGGCTGGCTGCATTGTGGTGCCCTCCCTCAGCTCTTCCTGCTGCAGCCTCACCCCCCCTGGGCACGGCAGCATCTGCCTCTGACTGGGACTTGTCCCAACACCCACTCAGGAAAAGCTCTCCTACAGCAAGGGCACTTCAGAGCTGCCACAAATGCCAGCTGTGAAAATTCACTTGCCCCTGGCTTAGATGAGCCCTGTAAGCCATTTTATTTGGGGATTAGTTGTGCCCTGCTTATCACATATTAAAAACATAGTAGGTTTATCTTGCCTCCTTTACAGGCAAAATCCACCTAGAAGTGCCATGGTAACGGGCTGAAGCGATGCTGTCTGCAGTGCTGCAGGTGCTGTGCCTGCAGCTGCTCTAGGTAATCTCTGAGCTCTGTTGACAAAGCATGGGTTTGTGAGACTCACTCTAAACATTTCCCAGAAAGTTTGCTTGGGAATGGTGAATATTGTGACACAGGATAGCTAAAAATATAGTTCTCGCTGGTAATTTTTGGTTTCATGGTGTGAGATGTGATTTTCAGAGGAGTTGTATATCTCTGTCGCTCCCTCCCTGTTCAATCACAGCATCTTTGCAAATCAGGCCTTTTGTGCCTCCCAAAATCAAGTTCTTAAGTAAAATAGAAGACAGAGTAATGGAAAAAATAGATCTTGAAGTCATACCCGTGAGGGTTTATTATGGGGGTTGTTAATGCCCCATGTAGCATTTTAGAGTTCACCAAAGGGCAATTGGAAAGGAAGTCTCACAGTTGTGTAGGACTTAGGAATTAGCTGCACAGGCTTTTCAAGTTGTTTATGCCAAAGAGAAACAAAAACCTGAGGAGGAAGAAGTGGGCTCCTGTGAATCACAAATAACTTGATCCTGCCCTTGATGAAGTGAATGCTGCCACTCCGTATTGTCTGTGAGGGAAGTCTGGGAGTCTCTTGCAAACCCTACCCTAATTAACTGACTGCTGCCTTAATGCCTCCCAGGAGCCTGGGGTGATGCTCTGTTGTGTGCTGTGGGAGCCCACTTGGTCCTGAGGCTTTGCAAATCATGTTCGAGACCTCCTGAGAGGTAAGTTAAAAACATGGCTTTTTTTTTTTAGAAAAAGCCATTCTTACTTGGGGAGCCTGTAGAGCTTTCTGGTAAGGAGGCTGCTTCTTGCTTTGTACTGGGGGTTCTGCTGAGCTAGAGAGGCTCAGAATTGTTTTGCTGTGGGCTGACTTATCTTTCTGTTTACCATGAATATCCTTTCCCCCTGAACCTGGGGATGAGGGTCCTGTTTTCATGTGGAAGGGTCAGGCTTTGAGATGGAAATGGGTGTGGTGCCCTTGAATTTTTCCTGCTGGGTCTCTAGCTCTGTGCTCTAAGGCAGAACTAACTTGCAGGAAGGTTCAAGCCTGTGTGTCAAATGAGCAGGACTGTCTGAACTACTGACCTTGTAATATTGGCCTGGAATGTGTGGACTTCTGATTCACCCTTCACTAGTGAGGACGTATCTGACCTTGCTGGAAGTATGAAGGTGTGGGGACTTAATGTGCCTCTTCCAAAGGAGGGATGAATGAGTGTTTTATGGCTGGCTTTCAGGGAGTGGAGATTGTAATAAAAGCCACTGTCCCTAAACAGAATGTTGTCATTCTCTCTGTGTGTTACTATGGTGTTCCAGCAACTATGGATTGCCAGGTACTCTTTCAAAATAATGGTTTCTTTTATTATTTATGCCTTAAGGGTCAAAGAGGGTTTTGTTTTGACATGTTACAGGAACAACTGGATGAGTCAGAAGAACAATTGACAGTGCCATCAGAGGAACCTTGATATTTCTAACAGGAAGCTTATAATTAAGCTGAATCACTGTGTCATTTGTGTTACCCAGATCCATGTGTCCAAAAAATATCATTAGCCTTGTATTACAGGGCTGTGGCTCCATTCACAGAGCTGAAGGTTGCTAAAGCTTGGATTTGTTAGTTGTGCTTGTGGTGCTGATGCCTTGGAATGGGATTTGAGATGTGGAAGCATCAGGTCAGTGCTGAAGTACAATGTTGAGTGTTGTTAGCTGGGGTTTCAGTGTGCATCCAGCCTCTCTGCATGATGCGTTGGGTACAGATTCCTGAATGAGTGGATTGGTCTTTCTTGGAAGTCCATAAGAGAACTCTCCCAAGTCCCTCTAGTATCTGAAAGATCTTTTCTCAAAATTAGGCACTTGTAGCTAAGTCTTCACTTTTCAAGATGCTTCCTGTACTGTCTGCAAGAAGAGTAATTTCCCACAAGGCAGCCACATTTCCTTGGTGTTGATCTTAATTAGGATAAGTATGACAAATAATATTGCCCTTAAAACTTAATGAATAATTTTCCCCAACAGTTGTTAATTATTACACAAAGCCACTGCCTTCAGACTTTATTGAAATGGTACAGAATATGCATATTTTTAAATATCACTGTCAAAGTGAAGTTTATTCAACTTGGACGATGAGCTGCTGAGATGGAACAGGCCTGTGGTAGCATGAAAAGCAAGCACCACGTGTGAGATATCCTGGGATTAGTTTCATTTAAGTTTCCATGCTTATGACAAAGAAATTTGTATCTGGGCTGGTAAACCCAGTGCCCCCTTAGAGCTGATGAAGGGGAAGGGGCAGTTTATCTGGTCAGTGTCAGACAACAGCTTCCAGAGGGATGGAAGGTGCCTCATTTATTTTCATGAATGGGACAGGCAATCTTGGGGATTAACTCTTGTTTTGGCATTTACATCTGGTGCCATGAATTCCAGCTTTACACAGCTGGAATCACATCATCTCCCTGACAGCTTGTAGGTTTTGTAAATGGGATTCTTAGTGCTGGCCAGCTGCTGGTATTCTGTATCACACTGGGGTCAAGCCAGTCCTCCTCTGGTTCCCTCTTTTGTACCTCACACAACCTTTTTCGGCCCTTTGCTGAGCAGGCACTCTGTTTGCTGCTGAAATCCCAGGGATTATGTGATTGCTGGAGTGGTGAGCCCGAGGCAGGCAGCTTACACTAATGCGCTGGGCGAGCGGCGGGCAGGAGCCTGCAGCCCTGCAGCCAAATCCAGCCCTGTCCATCTGTCACAGCTGCCCTCCGTGGGCTCACAGGTTGGCACTGAGTTTTTAGAGGCTGCCTGTGGGGCTGGGAGATGCTGCATCCTGGTTTCAGCCAGGCAGATAGAGAGGTGCAGAGAAGGCATTCGTGGGGCAGCTGTTTGGATGGGGAGGAGAGCACCACGTCTGCTGACACCCACGTACCTGCCCCTCGCATCGCTGCACCCGTCAGGCTCATGAGTGCCTGTCTCCTGAATTTGCCTCCTTTGCTGCTGATCTTGTCTCTTACACGTTTTGGTTTGTGTTTTTATTTCCTCTTTGTGTGATCTGTTTTCCTTCTGTCTCTCTTTGCACATGCTCTCTCCCACTTTGCCCTGATGCTCTGCTTGCTGCAGCATCAAGGCAGCCAAGATGAAGAACGCAAGCAGTGATGTTCGTATTGGGGCTTTTTAAAATTTGATTGTTTGGATTTTCCTTTTTGTTTTGTTTGATGCTTGTGTTTGTGAAATATGGCTGAAAGGAGAAGAAAGGGATGTTGGAGCATCTCTGCCCAGGTGGGTGCAGACAGCCCTGAGCTCACAAGGAGTGGATGCTCAAGCTGTGTCTGCATCCAGGCAGGCAGGTACCCGAGCTGTGCAGCAGCCCCTCTGGGCAGAGGGGCCACCTGTGGGAACCAAGCTCTCTGAATAAAAGCTTTGTCCTGTGAGACCATGAGAGATGCAGACTAAAATTTAGGTCATGCTTAATCTGTATCACAGATTAACTTGTTGAATGGATCCTCATAAGCCTGTCATGGATGTGAGGAGTGTGTTATAGAAATGAGATGAAAGTAGGTATTATGGATGGGCATAAGCAATTTATATGTTAGCTTTTGTATTTACTAACATGCATAAACATTTATGTATTCTGATTGTTATTTACCCTTATGTGAAGACTTTAAATAGAATCTTCATATAAACATTCCTGCAGTCTAACAGTGGCCTGCACCCCCAGAAAATGTGTCTTCTATGCTTTCTTGCACTAACAGTGTTGTACTGTCTCATTCTCTGAAAAGACCTCAAATGAAGAATTCTCTCTGTTGGCTGCTAATGAATTTCACAGGTTGTTGTAGGGAAAACTCTGAAGGTTGTAATATTTTTTTTCCTTATGCTGAAAAAACCAGGACAAAGACTGCATGCCTGATCCCATCTGCTGCTCAGCGATGCACCCTCTTCCAAAACTGGACTTATTTTCTGTGGCAGCTCACTCCATAGCTAGATGTGGGGCAACTAGAGACAATTCCTTAGCAAGCTTCATGTTTGCAGAGATGCCCAGGTGTGCCTGGGGCTGTGGGGTGGCATCTTCCAAAGAGTATTGCATGCCAAACCTGGCCTGTTTGGGAAAAATTGTTCTGGGCAGCCTAACATGTGGAGGGAGAGAAGTTTGCTGACTGTGTTGAGGAACTAAAATGTAAGATGCAGCAAATTTATTACCAGGCTGCTCCTTGCCGCAGCTTTTTGCAAGGTGAAGAGATGAAGCAGATGATTAGATCTTTGAAGGAACAGAATGGTGATGCACAGCCTTCCCTAGGGTGGGAGTGAAAACCAGTGGAGCACATCTCTCCTGTCTTGCAAAACAAACATGCTTCCCTCGTAGACTGAAGGAACAATCTGCACCTGGATGTGCTCTGCTATGGCTGCTTGGCAACTCTTGAGTGCCCTGTTACAGGGGAAAACCCTTTGTGTTTAGTTCAGCCTACTGAAAAAGCTGTTTGCTACCAGCAAAAGGGGCTAGAACTGACTCCCCACCCATGTTTTATCCACCTGCTATAAAGCAGCCAGTGACTAAGCTTCAGCTGGAGCTGTCCCAGAACTTGGCACTAAAATCCCAGAATATCCCGTCCTCTTACTAGCCAGACTTCCTCTAGGCTTGCAGTGCTGGTTGCACCAGCAGTGAGCAGCTGGTCCCCACATGAGGTGCCCCCTCCTGGTCCCCCTACCAGCTCTCATGGTGGGGTTAAAGTGATGTGCTCCACGGGAACTGTCCTTTGCCTGTCAAGCTTTTTCCCTCTTATGTTCCATGGCCAGGTGTTTTCTGGGCCAGGGAGAGCCTCTAAATGTGCATTCATACTTAAGGGAGAGGGTGGCCAGCTTGTAAGTGATTGGAATGGGTGGGGAGAGTAGGGGCTTCTGGTGCTGAAGCTGCAGAATCCCTGAAGCTGCAGAAGCCTGGCTTTGCTCAGCTGCTTCCAGCGAGTGCTGTGGTCTTCAGGGGCAGGTGCCCCACTCTTCCCTGCTCTTTGGCTTCCTAAGACATGCAATGTGTATTTTGTGGCTTGGCTACCTGGAAGCAGAAGTGTTTTATGGTGAGGGAAGCCTGTTCCCCTTGTGAGTTATGATCCTCATGGGGCTTATCCATTCTTACCTGGGAAATGACAGAATGAGCCCAGCCCTGAGGGACTCTGGAGCCTGGGGTTAACTTAAACAACCAAAATCAGGTGCCAGCCTGAGTCCCTGAGGCAGCTGAAGGAATTGGACCACACTCACTCATATTCCTAATAAAACTCCCACTAATGCTGTGCAAGGGACTTCCTCCCTCACCCCTGGCTGGGAAATGTGGGCAGTATTTAAGGTATGTGTTCTCTTGCCCAATGCCTGTCTGATTTGGAGCCTTCTACCCGTGTTCACTTAGTTCTTCATTATTCCACTGGTGGTGTTACCTTGGCAAAGCCATGCTCAAATAGGACAGGAAACTAAATCCTAATATCCTAAAATATTTACATGACGTGAACTCTTCCTGGCTCTCTTGCTGCTGAGGCTTGCTGCTCATCCTGCTTCTTCCTCACCCCAGCAGATGACTCCCTTGCAAAACTCATCTGATACCACAGGGGGAGAGAAAACAAAAGCCTGTATCAAGAAAATCGTGGCCAGCAGGACTAGGGAAGAGATTGTTCAGCACTGGTGAGGGCACACATCAAGTGCTATGTCCAGTTCTGAGCCCCTCAAAAGCACTTTCAGGTCTGAAGCTGGTCCACAGAAGAAATTAATTTGGTGAAGGGTCTAGAAAATTTATTTTACAAGGAACAGGTGAGGGAACTGTTTAGCCTGGAGAAGATTAAGCTTAGTGAGGACCTCGTTTCTCCCTCCAGCTCTGAAAGGAAGTTGTAGTGAGGTGGGGATTGGTCTCTTCTGCCATGTCTTAAGTTACTGGACAAGAATTAATGGCCTCAAGTTGCACCACAGAAGGTTCAGTTTAGATATTAGACTTTTTTTTTCACTGAAAGAGTCATCAGGCATTAGAATAAGTTGCTGGGGGAGGATGGTGGGTGGACCATCTATGGAAGTGTTCAGAGGCATCTGTATGTGGAATTTGGGAATGTGGATTAGGCACCAATAAGGTGGTGCTGCATTGATGGTTGGATTGGATGATCTTGAAGATCTCCAACCTTAATGATTTGGTGAAAAGGTGAATTATAGGACTGTGCCAAATCGGTTGTGAATATTAAAAGGAACAGAAGCACCTGGAATTAGGTGGAGTAATGCATAAACCGAGAAAAAACTGAAGAATTACTGAAAATACTGAGTTGTTCTGAAGTTCTTTAGTAATGAAATTAACAATGAAGTGAATTAAAGGCAGTGTAACATAAGTCACAATGCAACACGAATATTTCATGATCATCCTCTATATTTTAGAGCTTGTCTTTGAGACTTGCATGGAAGAGAGGTACAGTGAATGAAATATGGAGAATATAAACAAACACTGGTCATGTTTTATTCATTTTAGGGAGAAGCAAGTTTTAAATTTCACAGACTTGAATTCTGAATCTGAGCCTGGGAGCTGCTAGCTTGGAGTATGCCAAGGATGGCATAATTTACTGCTATATCGTCATTTAATTATATTTAAGCACTTGCAGTCCACAGGCAGCATTTCTCTAATTGTCTTGCAGGTGAAATTTAAATCAGATTATCCAAGTAATCTTCAAGATAAGGTCAAATCCCAAGGTGGGATATTTTGGTCATTATGGAATGATGTAGACAGAAAAAAAAATCTGGTTTTGAATATGTAAGGTTCAGCAGTTATTTCATGTGTGAGTGGTCTGATAAAACCTTAACTGTAAGAAATGTGGTTTTTTAAAACACAACAGATGACTATGGTGAAAATACAGTTTCTAGAAATGCAATTCCAAAATTAACAGCTGTCTCTGAAAGACTGCTTTTCTTTTTGATAGGTAGACTATTGAGTATTTTCCCTTTGGGTGCTCACTCCCTGTAATGCTCCAGGGCTTGTTAAATTCATTGAGGCTTTGTGATGACCTGGGGCATTGCTCAGGTTGCAATCAAGGATAGCATGGTTTGTGTTCACACATCACTTTTACCTCTTCTTACATGCAGGGGGTGTGCCAAAGGGAATGATTGTCTTCCACCTGAAACTGTTGGCCAAGCTCTTGCTAATCTATTGAGACCCGTGAGGTTTTATGTGCAATGGTGTATTGCTTTTGGAATGTCTCTGCTGATTCCTAGGCTGTCTCTAGCCACTTGTGACTGCTGAGGGTACACCATCTCTACTATCAATCTAAGGTCATGCTTTGACTCATGCCTCTGAGTCTAAAGTACTGTCTGCCACCTTTCTCCTGCTGTATTCCTCCCTGCAGGCAAGGGCAGTATTAATATTTCAGTCCTCTTATTTATTTTTGAGATGATGCTGTTCTTGCTAGTGAGGTTTTCACCTGTGATTTTGGTGTCTTCAATTACTCTTTCTCACTGTGTTTCCTAAAACTCTTCTGCCTATATGAACCAGTAAGTAGCTGTTTCCTTTGGAGATGCTGCATTATGCTTAGGCCTTGCCTGTGTGTGTGGAATTTCTTTTTGTAGCTCTATGTGAAGTGGCAGGTCACAGCTCCCTTACAGTTATCATTCCATAGCTTTATTTTTGTGTGCTCTGGGCTGCTCTCAGAGCACTCACCACCACTGCACAGACCTCTGAGCTGGGATGAGTGCACCACAGGCTGTGATCCCCAAAGCCTGGTTGGGTATTGGGACCATGAGTTTCTAAAGATGCCATGACCTTCTTCCTGGCTTTCCATGGTTGATGGAGACTTTAAACGTTTTATCAGGTCTGGGGAGAGCAGGTGTATCTCCTTGTCCCTGCGGCTGGGGGACATACCAGGTCAGATATTTGCCTGTAAGGTTTGTCACTGAAGTGCTGTGGGTTCTGAAGCAGCAGGAGAGATGAGCAAAGGATCTTCCTTCTCAGACCCACCAAGCTTTGTGTGCTGAGAGTGAGCTCCTTCCACACAGCTACTCTGATTCCTTTTCACTCCTTTTCACTCATATACTGTATATCTTGACCTCGCACATCGGATGTGGATCTAACCTGGAAGTGCATGCTGGATGTGGCTGCAGGATTGTGCTGCCAGGGGTGATGGTGGGTCCATGCCAGCCACAGTCCTTCCACAGACAAGGTCTCTGACAGGGCTGGATTATTGGGTGCATAATTCTCCTCTTCCAGACTTGGTGGACTTTCTTTCAAGGGAAACTCAAATTCTGGTTAACTGTGCTGGAATTCAGACAGGTACAGTCACAATTGTCACTGCTGACTGCAGGGGAGAAACTGTGTCTTAATAAAGAAAAAGAGGCTGGAAAAAAATGGAAAAAAGAATGAAAAGAACACATACAGGGCTCTACTAGTTTGGTTTAAAACCCAGACAAAGGAGTTTGGTTCTTTGTCTGGATGATTTGCTTAAATGACTGGGGGCGTGGGGCAGAGGAAGAGAAAGTTCCTGTGATGCTGTTTGGAAATGTCACTCCTCACTGTTCAAATACCACATTGCACTAAGGCTTGTAAATCACACATCATTTCCTAATTAAAAAGCGATGAGCATAATTGTGTCTTGACTGCTGTGGCAGAACCTTGCTCAGACAGATGTGCTCTCTCTCAGGGTCTCACTGTAATCCAGCATGCCTGCCTCCTGATTTCCTGTTTGGAGCTAGACCCATCACAGAAGGGGGGAGGTGACCAATTTTCATTGCTGGCAAAGGGATATTGAATGACTGATTGAAAAGAAAAAGTCCATGAAAGCCTATTTTCTGTGTGCTAAGCCATGGTTTGGAAATGCAGACCAGGCATAAACTACTCCTACAGTAGGGTGCTGAAGAAACCCCGTTGGCTTTCTGGTCCTTGGTGTCTTTGGAGACACTGCATCTGTATCACTTGCTTTAATGTAACCTTGGGATTCATAGTACCAGTTATAAGATATCTTTCTGGTTACATCTGTCCTGAGAAATTTTAGAAGTGCATTTTCTGCTGTGGTGCAACTCTCCTCAGCAAAAAAGAAATTGTGCTCTGTAGACAGCATATGCAGAGGAGTACTTACAAATTTTATGGGCAGAAGTATGGCTTGTGGTAGGCATTTCAAATAAAGTAAAAGTGGCTGTTTTGCAAGCTCTGGTTGTATTTTTTTGTCTCCTTCACTAATTAAAGTAATGAGTGTTGCTTTAGTTATCCTGCTGTGAATAGCAAGCCACTTGGGGGAGAATTAATATTGACAGGAGCTGTTAGATATTTAAATTTTTTGTGTGTATGTCCAGTGAGGAAAAAGAGTTTGTGGACCAAGCTTAGCACAAGTCTCTGTGGTCTCCCATGGAGACTGCCCACCCTCTGCAGCCTCCACAGCTCAACGCCTCACGTGCTGCTGGGAAGGCATTTAGCCAAGCTGAGCTTCCCCTCCAGTGCAGCAGCTTCTTTCTGCTGATGTTCCTTTTCCAGGTGATTTATTTTCCCAATTAATAAGTGAGTGAGTGTGCTTGGGAGGTCAGGTTGGTTTGCTCACTGCTGGTTGAGGAGGCAGCCAGTGGCTCTTCTTACCAACCTGCAGCCCACAGACAAAAGGACCGTCTCTTCCAGGTCCCTTGATGTGCTCCCCTCTGTCTGCCTCTCAGGTCCTGTCAGCAGAGCAAATCCCATCCTCATGTGATCCTGACTACGTTTTGGAGCATGAGAGCCTCTCTGTCTTTAGATGTCCTGAAGGAGAGGATGATTCAAAAGGCATGGGTTTGTTTGCCTGCAGAAGTCAGAGGCCATCCCTCGTCCCAAGACAGGCTGAATTCTGCCTGAATTACTTTACCTCTACTTATATGCACCAAGCAAAGGCTTTACACCTTACCCCCAGGTAAAGTGCTCTGTATCTTCACTATCTTCACTGTTAAAAATCCTTTCTGTTGTCTACTCTAAGTCTCCTTCTGATTTAAACCTTCTAGTTATCCTGACAGAGAGGACAATCAATCTTCTCGGCTTGGTAGCTACTTTTCATGTCTCTAAAAAGAAGTCCTAAGTCTCTCCTCAGCCTTTTCCCACCTTACCTGCCTCACCACCAGTTAGTCCAACATTTCCTTCAAGACCATACATTTCTGGTCACTGATGGTGCCTGTTGGTCTCCTGAATGTCTCTTCTGAAACACATGTCTCAGGTTACATTTATGTTTCCTGCTGAGATCTTGGACCTGTTGATTCCTGGGTGATACTTGCCTCCAGCCCTGCCAGGTGGTGCAGGATGTTTGTTCACTCTGCATGGTGTGGATGCACACAGTGCTTGCAGGGCACTATTTGTTTGTGGTTAGTGGTGATGCCATGATCCTTTTTTATTAAGCTGCTGCTTTACCATCTCTTGGTCATCCTGTATTTTTCCACTGTCCTTTTGAATTGCATCCAATTTATTTTCAGCTTGATGCTTTTTCTTTGTTTTGCTGTCTTCTCATCTATAAACTTAAGTTATGTAGCCTGAAAATATATGGTTGTGCTACATGTAAGGAAAGAATAACACTTTGCACATCACTCTTACCTTTCAAGAGATTTAGCTAACTGACTGTCTTCTCTGAGGCTGCATGAAATTGTTGTTAGCCACATGGAATATTCCATCAGAACAGTGCCAATTTCCTTCTGCAGCCTCTCAGAAGAGCTATATTGTAGTGCTGGGTAATTAAGTTGTACTTCTATTGCCCTTTTAACCAAGGGTACCATAACCTTGCTTTAAACTGGAAATTCACAAGGAAAGCTTACAGCTGAGTCCTGGCCCAGCAAGATCCTCTGGGAGGCAGTGATGCTGGAACCAGTGCTGTCCTGTGGGGCTGCTCTGGTGGGGGAGATAAGTGAAGAGAGGCTGTGGGTGGATGGGTTAACCCTGTGCTGTGTATCACATCAGAGGGAGAAGTACTGCCTTTGTGGGTTCCTGTGTCTGTGCTTGATTTGCTGTGGTAAGAAATGCCTGCACCACCATGGAGCTGAGCTCAGCATCAGAGGTGTCTTGCAGTGATGCATTCCTTTAAAGCAGCACATTTATACCACACTTCCCTGCCCCTCTCCCTCGACAGATGCTGTCCAGGTTTTATGGAATGATTGATGAGTGCTGATGCCATGATTTGGGTGTCACAGCCCACAGGGAGGTGTTTGCCTCATAGCCCTGGGGGGGCAGGGCAGGGTACCTGCTGCAAGCTCAGTGTCCCCTGCACAGGCCAGGGGCTGGGCTTCCAGTGCCAGCAAGGTGGGGGGCGCAGACAAGAGGATGGGAGGGGTTCAGAGATGAAATTGTGCTGGCAGGGGGCTCTCCATCCTGGGGCAGGCACTAAGGCAGGGGTGGATATCTCCTGCAGGAGTGGCAGCAGTAGAAGCACGTGAAGAGACAAGCACTGATCAGTGCAAGGAGCTGGGTGTCCTTGGTGGCTCCTTCTTTGGTGTCTGCAGGCATTTAGTGGAGAAAGTCAAATCCTATACAATCACTGGAACAAGTCAAGGAGAGACTATGGAGCAACAGTCCAGGCTGGCCACGTTTGCTTTTGAGGCCATTGTGCTTAGCTCAGTCTTGGGAAGGGGGAAAGAAAAAGCCAGTGGAGAGATGGCAGCTTCTCTGCTCTGCCCCCATCATTTCAGAGTTAGATTAGATATTAGGAAGGAAGAAATTCTTTATTGTGCAGATGGTGAAGCACTGGAACAGGTTGCCCAAAGAAGTGGTGGAGGCCCCATTCCTGGAAGTGTTCTAGGCCAGGCTGGATGGGATTCTGAGCAACCTGGTCTAGGGGAAGGTGTGCCCACAGTAGGGGCACTAGAAGATCTTTCAGGCCCTTCCAATCCAGACCATTCTATGAAACACTGCCTCACACTCCTGCCTCAGTTTCTTGAGCGCATGCATTTCCCAGGAGTATGGAGAGACTTAACAGATTAAAACAGATACAGGAACAGCAAGGGCTGGAGTGATGTGTCTGTTCAGCAGAAAGTGGGGTATGGCAGGAGGTACAGAAATGGCTGTTTTAATTATAAATTAATTCTTAATGCAATTTGCACTTAATACATCTGGCACTATAATTTTTCCATGGGAACTTCAGGATGCTGGGTTGAACAAATTGAGTGCAGCTTTCACTAAGTTGTACTAAGTTGCTCTAAACAATTGCATTTGTAATTCAGCAAATTCCTGACCTTTTCTGGGTGAATAAATTTGGACAATAGGATGAATGCACAGACACAAAGATGCTTTTTGCTTGACATTTAGATACTATTAATGAGCACAAGTAAAAGAATAAAATTCTAGCAAATGCAGGTTATTTCAGTAATTGGAACAGTAATGATTCTAATTTCATTTTATATTTACAAGTTTATCACTCATATGAAGCTTTCTAAAGGAAAGCCAGACACCAAATTAAAAGTAGCTGGTTAGCTTTCTGTAAGAGACACTGCCTGGAAATCACCAGAGAGGAGAAGTTCAAACTCAGCCTATAAATCCAGGTTTCTGGCCTCCCCACAGTGTCATTGAATTCCAGGTAAGAAGCTCAATGTCTAGTTTCTTGTCTCTGAGTTCAAATCTAATTCTGGTTGTGGTTGCTAGTGATGATGTTTTTGGGGTAGTGGTTATGCTCTGGTCCAATGGCAGATCTTGGGATCGTGCATCACTTCAGAGGTTCAGTTAGGATCAGGGACTCTGCAGATTGTTTAACCAACTATAAACCTGCAGAGAAGTACTTTGTGTTTGCTCATTGTATTATTTCTATTTTTTTTTTATGGATAGATGGGAGGTGAAAAAGATGCTGTATAATTTCATCTTATATCTTTGATCCCTCCCCAAAAGATAAGCTGTAACGGAGAGTATCAGAGAAAGGTGTTTATTCAGATCACCCTTCTTAGAGATGGTGGAAGTCCAGCAGGACATAATGAATTGTTGTTGAATCTATTGACAATTCAACAGGGAATGAGGTGTTTCTTGTGCTGCTGTGAAAAGTTAATATGGTTAATTATAAGAAGGAAATGAACAAAAAATTGAGGAAACAACCTCCCATGTTCATCACACCAGATAAAACAGCAAAGCAGATGGAGAGGAACGAGTGCTTGAAATATTGTTCATGGAGAAGTTTAGTCAGTAAATAACTCCATTATCTGTAGACAAGTGTGAGCAGATGATTTTTATTTGGATTTGTTAGGCAGATCAGAAGCTAGAGGAGCATAAACTCTCCTGTGTACATGGATCTGATTTGTGTATGTGTCATTGGTTATCCAGCCCCTCTGTCACTGGGAATAATTTCTCAGTTTCTCCTTGCAGAAGATGAAAACAATGACAATTGCTTAACTGTTTGGAAGCTGCAAGACTCTGTAAACAGGTAAACCTTTTTGTTTTCTAAAGTTCCATGCAGTCTCAGTCCAAAGTGAAGCTATAATGTATTTAGTTGCACTGGTTGGACAGTTCTTGTTTAGTCTGATTACTTCTCCTGCTCTGATTATCTTTTGCAAATTCCAAGGAAACTTTTTTTTCCATTTGCTGCCTAAAATGCAGGACTCCAAAGTGGCCAGCATCAAGCCTGTTCTTGGTGGTGCCTCTGTATCTTATGCTGTGTCCAGACTCTGGTCCCACTGGAAATCACTGCCATCATTTAGGGCTGACTGTCAGACTGTGCTGAGTACATCATCCTCAGGGTACCAAATGCTTCTGACATTATGCAAATTTTTATAATGGCTCAAGTCTTAATTTGATGGCTCCTTTGTGCATTGGAGCTAAGGGCTGGGAACAGCAAACCCTGATCCTGGAGAAGACTCCAGGAAGTTTTTACCCCTCTCACTGTAACCCCTTAGTCCTTTCACAACAGTCACAAACTGGTTTGGGATCATTTCAATAATTGTTTGTTTTTAGATTATCTGGCTGTGTGGCACCAAGATTTACAGCACACTCATGCATTTGAGCCGTGCCAGATCTTGGTGATAAAAGCATCTGTGGAACAGGTGGGATGTTGGTGTAAGGACTGTGTGTGTTAAACCCCTGTGCTGAATAATCTTGCCTTTATCAGGCCTGGTCACTGAACTGAGTGTGTGCCCAGCCGGGGGAAAGTTTGTTGGAGCTTAGAGAGGAAATATTTAAAAGTCTTGTCCTGAACTCTGCTATTTCACTGACCACAGAGTTCCCTTCTGGGTTATGTCCGTTCCCAGGCTCTCCTGAGGCTTACATGATGATAAGTCATTTAGGAGTTGTGACAGGTCCTGAGTACTTGGAAGGAAATTACCCTACTCCAATCTGTCTAAAAATCCGATTTAGTTTAAATGCATGCAAACAGTGGGAAGACAACAAAGGACATACCTTCAGGTCATTCACCTTTCTTAGAAACCTCCAGTAAATCCTCTTCTGGAAGAGCTTTTCATTATTAGGCCCCTCTCTTGAGAACCTTTTGGGGAGAGAACTGATGATTCTGGGGATCAGAGAACCAGGGATATGCACAAGTCCCTGAGTTTTTTGGTAACTTGTCTGGGGTGCTTCTGAGGCCTGCCCTTGACATTTCAGTGTAGATGGTTTGATTCAGGAGCTCTTAGATACTATCATAGAAGCAGATCCTGATCTGTGGAATTTACAGCTGTGGGAACAGCAAAATTAATGTTTAAGTTGGTTATTGTTAGAGGCAGGCAAGCAAAATGTCATGTATGAATGATTTCTTATAAGGGTTATGCTGAAGTTTTGTTGGCAAACTTGGAAAGTTATAATTGTCTTGTAGATCAAGCCCCTTCAGCTGATTTTATTTGGATCCCTCCCCCATTCCTGAACTGCTCTCCTCGGATGTTTCCGTGGCTGGAGGCAGCGATTGCCTGTCGATTGCTCAGTCAATAGGCAGCCAAAGCAGCTGCCCTGTGCTGGATGCTAACGAGCACAGAGGCTGATCCTGCAGGCTCTCCTAATTGAATTTTGCTTAAAACACACCAATCAGTCATTTGGTAGGACCAGACCTATAAATGCTCCCCATGTCTTTTTGTGTAGCTGTCCATGGATACAAAAGCTGTGTTAGGGAGTGATGCCCTTTGCAGGAGACTTGGCAGAATGAGAGAAAGACCCAAAAGTGGGGGGATATTGAATAAATGAACTTTGGGGTTTTATACCCTTCACCAAAATGTCTGCCTTGATTCAACAGGGATAAAAGTAATGGTGAAAATAAATTACATAATCTAGACTCTGAGGTGGTTCTGTTCTTTGCATGTGGTTTCTAGATCATCCTAGAGAAGAACTGGTTCTCCAGTAAAATCTAAAGAATATTGCATGTGAGATGTGATGTGCAATGTCTGTGGGCACACTGATAAAGGCAGCTGGTAGCTCTCCTACGGGATCTTGGAGGAGGAGTGGATGCCTTCATAGCCTGCAGGGATTTGCTGTACAATGACTCCTGGTTTGAATATTTAATCTGGGTTGATGCCAAACTATCCAAGAGATCACAAAATCACAGCATCCTTAAGGTTGAAAAAGACCTTTAAGGTCAAGTCCAGCTATCAACCCAGCATCACCACCATGTTCATCATCAAGTCATTAAAGCTTTGATTTCCTCTCCCTTTCAAATACTTCAGTCTATTTTTTAATGAGCTGTAGTGCCTAGACTAATATGCAAAGAACACCCCAGGGCCTCCAGTTCGCATTGTCTGTTGAGTTTTAGGTGTTCTTGGAGCAGAAATTGTATTTTTTCTTGTCTTGAACAATGCCGGTTGTGTTTGTGGCAGAAAGCAGGAGCTACTGTGAGAATGCAGACTGCAAGTTTCTGACCATTTTGAGTGTGACTTGATGTCAGTAAAATTTTCAACTCACAGGTCCTGTGGTTCGACCTCTTAAAAATTGTTTCCATCACTTATTCAACAAAATACCTTACCTAGAAAATCCAGCATATGCCAGCTTTTGTCAGAGCAACCTACACAAAAATTGTAAGGTTTTCCTAAAGCAATATGAACTAGGTTGAAACATTTGAGTTTTTACTTAAAAGATGATAATCTGGCATGTTTAAAAACAATGATTTTTGCTCCTCTAATTTTAGCAAATGGAGCTGCTGCCCAGGAGCTCACAGTAGGCGATGACATTTTCTTGAATTCTCTAGGTCACACTGCCCCGTTTTTTAATTGGTACCAAGCTGGGCTTCTAGAAACAGCCAGGTATTTGGTCTAAAAACCCCCACAAAAGCTCTTTGTCAAAATCAAGTTTTATTTCATTAAAAAGTGTTGCCCAAAGTAGCACTGATGAGAAAACCGATAGTGGAAAAGAGCTCCTTTTGTGTTGCTTGTAATTAAAGGCAGCCATACGGATGGCACAGCTCTTGCAAAATGACTGCTTTAACCAGCCTGGCTTTAAATCTGAATAAATCACTGAAAGCCAAAATAAACCATGTTTAATTAGCAGCTTCCAACACAACACAACTGCTTTGGAGTGTTGCATCTGAGATCCCTGTGGCTCTGAGACTTTGGCTCTGTGGGAGCCTGACATGCTCCCAGTTGTTACCAGGCTCATTTTGCATCCTTGATCTCCTTCCAGAGGTTCCCAGCTGTTCCATCTCATATCATGTATGATTGTAACCATGGGCTAGGGGGGTTAAAGAAACCCTAAACCAAGACAGAACAATTTTTTTTTATTTAAAGCTAATGCAGATCACTTGACTAAACCAGGTTTAGGGACTGATTACATGATTACTCCTCTTATGCTGGAGGGTTGCAGATAAGAGTTGGGGTTGGGTGGAGGGCGACATTCACAAGAGGTGACTGCCATGCTGAGTGCAGTGCTGGGGACCTGGTAAGATGCTGTCCCTGGGCCAGCCAGGATAGTGGGCTGGATCTCCTGGCCCAGCATCCTGTGAGATATTTACCCATCAGAGCTGCTACAGCAGCCTGTGCTGGATTGGTGCTGGGGACAGCTCCCTGCTCTGTCAGCTGTGTGCTCCTGCCAAGGTGCTCTGTGTGCTCTGCCAAGGTTGGCTATGTCCCCTGGTGTGACAGAACCAGGTGGTTGTTGTCTGAAGCAGATTTTAACTTTCCCTCAGACCGCTCTGCTCTCTGATTAAGATGAAGTAATCTGGTGAGCAACTGGGAACTGATCTCTGCTGATCTCACTAGAGCCAGGAAAAGACAATTTTTAATTGCTTTAAAAGCCATCTGAGCTTGTAGTACCTGTTGAAAACTTCCTGTCTGCTCTCCCTTTTAATATATTTTTGCTTTCTAAGCTTTCTTTCCTCATCTCAACAACTTTCCTACATCTTCTCTTGAGCAAAACATCTCTCTTGCTTATAGACAGCCCTGCTCCTCTGGGGTTTTCCAGAAGGTGCAGGTGGGAGGTGCAGGTGCATCACTGGGAGAGCATCGCTCCCTGAGCCAAGTAATATCCCAGAAAAGGAAAGTCTTGAGCTTATTCTTTTGTGATTATCAGCCTCTATTCTACTTAAAGCATGGAGCATGTGCAAACCTGGGCAGCTCTCTTAGTGAGACCCTCCCATACCTATGGGGAGACTGCTCTCTGCTACTTCAGTGTCTCAGTGAGACTCCAGAGGTGGCTTTGCCATTCTGTCTTTGAGGAGATAACCACAGTCTTTTCCAACCTTTGAGATAATGGAGACATGCACTGTGTGGATCTGCTTTGGGATGTCACTGTGATCTTTGTGTTGATTTCTCAGGAAGGATGGCAACTTGGGACAACCCAGGATGTTTCTGGCAGCAATGTGAGATGGCAGAATGGCAGGAGGTCCATCGGGGTAGGGTAAAGGTATGTTTTTTTCCTAATGAAAGAAAAGCTGTGGGGCAATCTGAGCAGAACAGCCATGTCATTATTGCTTTATCTGGGAGTGAGATTTAGAAACAGGATTTGGGTAATAAATACAGGCTTCATGCTAGCTATTAAAGCAAACACAGAGTAACACAGATAAGCCTGCTGCATTTATTCATGGATCAGAACGTAATACAGGGGAACACAGAAATACTTTGTCAGAGGAAATCTCTTCTGGACAGTACTTTTAATTGCAGTTTCCTCAAGGCAGCTGGACCCCATTTATGAGGTGTGCTGCAGGGGAGAAAGAGCTTGTGACCTCTTTTGGCCAAGATCAAGGGCTCAGACTCAAGTGACTGCTGCATAACAAGTTGCTGCTCCTTACCTTCTGGTCTTGTTCATGAATTTGCTTTTAGCCATGGCAAACATGGAATAATTTGGCTTAATTTAGAGGCCCACATGAAACCTAATTGCCACATGTGTCCCAGAGGCTTGGAGTGAACACAGACTATTGCTGGGGCCTGGAGGATGCTTGTTAAGCACAGCAATTATATTGTGACCCTGATGTCTGCTTTAAGATGAGATAGGGCGAGGTAGTGCAGCAGAAGGAGGGTGCAAAGCAGGAGTGATGCTATTGAATCAACACCAGCCACCAGCTCCCTGACAGAACAATCTCTCTGCTTTGGGGCACAGGAGACTTGCAAAGAGAAGTTAATGTAGGATTGAAAAAGTTTTACTGAGAACTCCGTGTCCAAGAGGCAGTATGAGAGAAACAGAACAGGCAAAGAAGAGCTTAAAAAAGGGAAGTAAAATACCTTATGATTTTGATATGATGGAAAAGGATCTGTCAGGTGGAGATGGAGATGGAGAATGGATGCTAGATGGAGAATGAGGCAGCCATAGCATGGCATTCCAAAAAATTATTGAGTGAATGAGGGCAAAGTGGTATTTCTGAAGCCAGCAGTCACCAGGTTGTGGGCTTGTCCATGAGCACCTCAGCTTGGATGGGGTTAATTTTTACAGTGCGTGAAGAAAGAGCATTTTATCTAGGAAGGAGCCATGCACAGATAAATCATCTGGGAAAGTTACAAACTGTCATCAGCAGAGCTGAACAAGCTACATGAACATGTGCCAGGGACAGGCTAGGGTCCTGTGCTTCCCTGTCTTGGTGGGATCACTTAAATGATTTTTGCAGTGTCTGATTCAGCTGGAATGAATATCATCTTTCCTATTGTAATCAGGAAATGAAATCATTAGTCATGGGAGGTCTGGGAAGACAACCTGAAATAAGGCAACACTTTTGTTGTCCTGAGTCTTTTTCTGCTAGTGAGGATGTTGAGAAGGAGGACCAGAATGGTGGTGGTCCCTACACACAGGATATGTCTGGGTTAAGGGAGGAAGCCTTGAGCTGAGGTTTAGGTATAATTTTGACTACTGATGCAGTTAAAATGCACCTTGGTAAATCCTACTCATTGCTCCTGGTTGGCCAGGGGCAAACAGAGGTGGATGGGTGGTTCTTTGGGTCCCTTTCATCCCAGGTGGTGTGGTGGGAAGGGATTTCTGGGGATCTCATATGTACACTGTCTAAGTGGGCTGTGACTGAATGTGTTAGAAAAAATAAATCCAGATTGTCCTTGAAAGGTATTTCAGAGCTTCTGCCCCTCAGGTCCTGTTTTTTCTTTCAAACTTGATTCCTAGGGCAAGTGGTGGGGCTGATCTTGGGGTTATAACCTCTGCAGGTAGGAAGGACTGAATTCAAGCCCAGGTTTGCTTTTGGTTTGCAGTAGATGATGCACAACACATGTTGTCACATTGCATTGTGCTAGATTTGGATAAGCAAAGAGTAAAAATGTGCACAAAGGTACCTATGTAAAGATAGGTGTGCTCTGAAGGGAGAGCAGCCATGAGAAACACCCTTGTCAGTTTTTCCTATTTCATGTATATGCAGAAGTAAGCAGTGCTTGAATGACTGGTAGGATAGAAACAGCAAGCTATCAATCTTTATTTGATTTAATATGTCTTCCAAGAATTTGATTTTACACTCAGGTGCACATGTAGATATTTCTGAAGTGGGCTGTTAACCTGAATCTTAATAAGGTCAACAGTCTTAGTGTAATCCAATAGAGCAGTACAAATGAAAAATGCTCATCTCAAACCGTCTTTATTTTCCTGTCATGTTGTATGTTCCAATCACTCAAGTTTGTTCAGTTAATAATAACAAAAGGCAGCATGAAAGAGAACCATTTTCTTGGAAACTGGAAAAGGTCGTGTAAGACTGTGAGTCTGTGAAATTCTGTCCTGGATTGAAACTAAGCCCACCCATGGTCAGAAACTCTCAGGTGCAGTAGTCCTAAGAATCACTCACTAAGAATGTAGTCCTGTTCCAGGTCCCAGCCCCTCCTAGGGTACCTCTATTAGAGTGAACATCAATAAATTAGGATGATTTTAAACAGCTGAGTTGGTTTTGAAAAAGGAAACATTTCCAGCCTGTTTGTTTTTGAAAGCAAGTGCCCTAGTCTCAGCAAAGCACAATTTTCTGCACAGTAACTCATGTTGGGCTGGGTTTTGGGTTTGTGGGGAAACAATAACACCAGGATGCTTTTGCTATTGCTGAGCAGGGCTCACACAGAGCCAAGGCCTTTTCTGCTCTTCACTCCACCCCATCAGTGAGTGGGCTGGGGACCTCAAGGAGTTGGGAGGGGACACAGCTGGGACAGCTGACCCTGACTGACCCCAGGGATATCCCAGACCACATGGCCTCGTGCTGAGCATATAGAGCTGGGGGCAGAAGGAGGAAACAGGAGACATTCAGAGTGATGGTTTTGTTCTTAAAAGTCTGTGTTACGTGTGATGGAGTCCTGCTTTTCTGGAGATGGCTGAATTCCTGCCTGCCCATGGGAAGTGGGGAATGAATTCCTTGTTCTGCTTTGCTTATGCATGTGGCTTTTGCTGTTAAACTGCCTGGATCTCAACCCCCAAGTTTTCTCATGTTCATGCTTTCAATTCTCTCCCTCACTGGTGAGGGTAAGCAAGCAGCTATGTGGGGCTGAGCTGCTGACTGTGGTTAAACCACGACATATACAAAATACTTGAGGGATTCAGGTTTGGTAGAAACAGCTGGGAGGACACGTAGAAATAACATCCAGGATGGCTGGAATGGATGCTCTCTAAATGCCTCTGGAGAGGCATAAATCTGGAGAGGACAGTGATTAGGGGAAGTCTCTCATCTGCTGCCATCACCATCTGCTGTTTTGTCTGTTTCAGAGTCCCACCTAGAGATGTCCCCACAGACCTATCAGAGCTAAGAATATCTGAGCTCCTCCATGCTTTCTTCCTGTCTTATTCCATGTCAGTCTTCCTCTAGTATGTCTTTTAATAAACCATGTCCGAAGGGAGAGGGATGGCTAAAGATGGTTTTGAAGTGAAAGATGATCCCTCTGGGCCAACATGGTCAGAGAACCAGAGGGACTGATCCCAGAGTGCTGCTTCAGCTGTCTCCTGCAATCTGGGAGGGAAGGACAGGAGCTGAAAAGCTTTTACTTTGAATTCTCTTGATTTCTTACTGTGTGGATGTGTTGATGTGCTTAGGACTTAAAACCAAGGAGTTTGCGTAATTAATACCATGATTTTCTGTTGCCTTTATCTGTCATCTTGTTATCACCAGTTACATGAAGATCACATGTAAATAGGATGAAACATCAGCTGTACTTCAGGAGGATTTGTTTTTACAAGAAGACTTTAATGAAGCTAGTGCATTGCATTGACCCTTTGCTAGTTATCACTTGTCTTTCCTGCATTTCAACGTGTTGCTGCTTAGGGATAAAGCTGATTTCCAGTTTAACTGATCTCCAGTTTAACTGATCTCCAGTTTAACTGATCTCCAGTTTAACTGATCTCCAGTTGCTCTTCAGTGTTTCTGTACCATTCAGCAATGTGTATTACAAATGTTTTTCACCACTGAAGAAGTGGCAGCTGTAGCACATTAAGGGACTGGGCTGGTATGAAAAGAGACAAGGGTGGAGATGAAACATGCTTGGCACTTGTGGTTTCTCACAAGTCTTTTTTAGATGGAAAGCTGATTTCTCTCTCCTTTTTAGTGCTGCTCTTCAAGATGAAATGGAGAGCTGGAAAGAGAAATAAGTGATTGCTTTGAAGAAATGCTCTTACCATTTGTGATTTGACCTTGTGACAGTGCTGCTAAGTCATTAACCAGTGAATTGACTAAAATGACTCCTATGAATCACTGAAATCACTGTTAAGATGGCAGCTTGATTTTCTCCTTTGTGCCTTGCCTGTTGCCACCTCCCCTTGGACTCTGGCTTTCAGCTGTAGTGCTGTGGCTGTCTGCATGTCATGACAGCCTTGCCTGTGTGACCCAAGACCCAGCTGTGTCCTGGTTACTGACAGCAGTTAATAACAGGTAGGAAAAAGTGGCCCTCATTGCCAAAAAGCAGAGTAGACGTAGGGTGTGATGACCTCCTGTGGCTGACACCACAGGGGTTTGTGCAAGCAGGCTGGGGCTGTCTGCTTTGCAAAAGAGCTGAGAAAAACGGGCTGGGAGAACAGTGTGGAGATACTGCATGGGGGTGCTGAAGGTTGGCTTGGTGTCCTTTACTCTTCTTCCTCATCAAGAACAGGGGAATTGCAGTGCAAATGGAGGTTAGTGAGTCTAACTGCAGTGAAGAAGCTGTTTCTTAGGTCTGTTTACTGTGGGCCTTTACTGAGGCCAGGAGCTCAGTATTTTCCAAAAACATAGGCACCCTCATGGGAGATGAAAGTCCCTGTTTCAGGGCAGAAAAAGATGGTATGCAGTTTGTGTGAATCCTATTTCATGGGGAATGCCAGTGAGGGCAGATGCTTCCCTTTGCAGGGGGTTACTCAGGGCTTCCAGAACAGTCTCCTAGCCCATCCCAGCTGGGCAGGAGCAGCAGGGGTCAGACACATCTCCGGTGGGCAGAGCTGTGCCAGGGCTGATGGTGTGAGCCTCCTGCTGAGAGTGCAGTTAATGCATTAAAGCTGTTTTATCTGCTCAGGTGGAGGTCTAACAGAGCTTTCTGTAGGAGCAGAGCCAATGAGCCAGATCTCAAAAATGTTTAAAATGCATCTGACCTTTTAAAACTTCCAGCATGACTCTTTTTGTCTCAGCCTTTTAGTGGCCTCTGTGGCACTTGAAGCTAACTGCACTTGTGATCTTGGCTTAGGAAAACAGCATTTTTGACAGGTTTTACTTCTCTGCAAAACCCATTCTGGCTGTTGAATCCACCTGTTTGATCCCTTGGGAACCATGTAAGCCCTAAAGAAAGGAAGGTGACTATTTGGGGACTAAAAGGCTAGATGGACAGAGGAAGGTTTTTGCAGCCCTCTGTCCCAGACCCCCCAGCTCAGGCACGATGCAGGGCCTGGTCCCTTCATAGAGCTGCTCAGAGCTGGGCTCTCTCTCTGCCTGCTCTGTGCTGGGGCCACACTGAGCCCCTGGGGCAGTCCCTGTGCTCCCTGGGCAGGCAGTGGGTGCTGGGGACAGAGGAGGGCTGCTTTGATAGATGATATCTAATTTTTCCAAACACGGACTGAACTTCAAGCCATTCCATTTGGAATGTATTGTTCTCCTCCTGCTCTGGTGTTTCTCTTTTTTCTCTTTTCCCCTTTTTCCCTGTTGCTGCCTGTTCAGTCTCTGAGCTGGAGGCTGGGAGAGCTTTGAGTCTCTGTTTGTCTGCAGTGCCAGGCACCTCTGCAGCCATCCCTGCGGGCAGCACCGACAGATGGGCATGCCTGAACACCAGCTTGGTGTTAATTGAGTTAAAAACCAGCACAATCTCCCACAGCAAACAGGATTTCTCAGCTCTGGAACTACTTTCTCTTCTTGCTCTCTCCTCATATTTTGTATGCTTTGGTTGGAGATAAAGTAGAAAAATCAAAACTCAAATTGAGTCAATTTTTAAGCTTTTTTTTTTGGAAAAATACTTCCTTTTCGGGGTAAAGAAAAAAGCAAATGTTTCCACTGACAGCTTGGAATAGTGTGATGTAGCCACTTCCAGAAAACTTTTCACATTCTTTTGAACTGTCATAATTTTTTATTTAGTTGAGCCAGGAAAGAGTAATTTTAGTTCTGTCCCTTGATGTATTTGCTGATGTGGTTGCCATTATTTTCTCTCTTTGATAGAAGCAATTGTCATGTTACTTTCTGCCCTGGGAGGCCTCAGCTGCCACAAAGGGCTGCAGTCTGATGGGATGTCAAACCTCATAGCGCTTGTTAAGCTCCCGTGACTGGCAGCATCTGTGCATTTGCAATGACATCTCCAAATCCATCCAGGATACAAAAGTACTCTAAAATTGTGTGTGTGCTGTATGTTTTATTTATAAAGCTTTTAGAGATAGCAGCTTGTTCTCTAATTTATTTTGGGTTGGTGAGGAGGAGGAAATCTCATTGGCAAGATAGGGAATTTGCATTCTGAATTTAAAAGGAATGTGGAAAAAAAAGAAATTAAAATAAAAATTCTAAGGTTCTGGGACATGTTTGTGTGAATAATAATGCTTCCAAAATGATAATGGATTGTGTGTCATCCATTTGTAGAACTGTAGAAGCTGCTATGATAAATAAAATATGTCACATTTAAACAGCATGGGGCCTGTGAGTGTCACTCATCAGATACAATTAAACATGAGAATAATTGCCTGCCTGCTAAGTGAAAAGTGGCAATGTCACAGTGCCATGTTGAGCTTTTGTTTGCTCTGGACACCTGGCCATGTTTGATGAGGAGCTGTGAAGCCAAAGATGGTTAAATCTGCCAAACTCTCTGAAGGGCCAAAGCTGTGCTGTTATGATTTAGTGTTTAAGGCCTCTCTTAAGTATTTGTAGGGGCTTGACCATGACTGACACTGCTGGATCCTTTTCCCTGCTGGATGTGGAGTCCTTGCAGCACCAAGCAGCAATCCAGTGTTTCTTCACAGCTGTCATGTACATCTCACTGGGATGGTGCTGTTGGGTCTTTCCAGCCTGACAGTGAAGTCCTTTGCTCTTGAAGGATGTCCTAGTTTAGAAGAGCAATAAACATCCACAGACATGGCCCCAGCCCTTGGGAACCTCTAGTAGCAGCATTACTTTACACAGCTTTAGAGGTGGAACCTGCTAGAGGAGACCTGAGCTTGCCTTGAGGAGGGAGGGAGATGCAGACTGGCTGATCTCTGGGGTCACTGCCATGTCTGTGTTTCTGTTCCACACCATGGTGTGATGCTGCTGCCTGGAGACTTAAACTGGTGTCAGAGATGAGGCAGGTGGGACGGTTTCTACAACTGATGGAAAGGCAGCAGAACATCCTTTTCTTATCCAGCCCTGGCCTGTTTCTCTGTGCTTCTTTTTGTTTCCAGTTCCTGGCATGTGTTGGTGCTAAAATTAGAACTCTGAATTGCTGTCTGCTCATTAACTAATAATAGGCAACTCCTTAGATGCTGATCATGGACAAGTGCCTATTAGCCATTCCAGGTTTCACTGTCTGCAAATACTTTACTGGAGACAATAAATGTTTCCATGAACTTACTTGGAAATTGCTTTTGGGATGCAGGTGCTTTAATCAGATGTGAGAGGAAATACATATTTATTTGCTTGTTCTCTTTTCCTTTGACCAAGTTTTTGTTGCTTTTAAGTCTTTCTGTGCAGATTTAAAGTGCTTTCTTTTCTGTATGGATCTCTAACACAGTTCTATACTATATGAAGATTTCCATCTGCATTAAGGTTTGATGAAAAGCACAATTGTTATGCCAAAATTCTGCTTGCATTTTGGGACTTTAAAATAAACATTAGTCTCCTTTCAGGTTATGAAAGTTCCCATTTGCTTTCAGCTATGTGAGTAACCTAATGACCAAGGTTATGCTGGTCCAGGAGAGCATATGAGCAGTCAGATATCTTACTAGTTAGATGATAAAAATATGATGAAATCAATTACATTGGCTTTTTCAAGAATATGCTGTTCTGCAAGCTGCATGAAGAGATAAACTTAACTCCTAATCATAACTTCATGAGGGCACCGTGCTCAGAAGCCAGGCTGGCTATGGACACGACAGTCATTTAATGTTATTTTCCTCTCTTGTGTATCCTTTCCATGTTGAAAGTTCCCTGGAGCACCATTTTCTTGTGTTTGGCAGCAAGTGCACTCAGGACTTGTAGACTCTACTGGGGTATGAAAACACAAGGGGTCAGGGCATGCAATGGACTGCCACTGCAGAGGGGGCTGATGGTGCCAGTGGCAGCAGCCTCAGTGCTGTGGTGCTTTATCCCAAGAAGACTTTGCATCACTGAACCATGGATTTACAGAAAGCACTGCTTGGACAGTTTACTTCAACATCTTCCCTGGGTGTTACGAGGAAGAAAATAAAACTGGTGGTGAGCACTGAGCCATCTAGATCCTTTGGCCCTTTTGCTTTTCAGATTTTGCCACTGTAGCTGAAAAGATGCAACTGCTGCCCAAAAGCTAGCAGCAGCATCTTCCTTTACTGAACTGTTAATGCATCCTGATCCCAGGGCAGGATAACTTCCTTGCTCCATCCCTACACAGACTCCCTGCACACCTATGACTGGAATGATGCCTGGCCTGCTGGGAGTGCCACCAATATTGCTCACAGTGCTTGTCAGCTCAAGATCTGGCTTTTAAGTGTACAAGTCCAAATATCTCAAATGCAGACAGAGCCATTAGCCTTAAAGGTCAGCACTGAAGCCTTCTGTACACACAGTGCAGGAGCTATCTGTGTTAGGAAGTTCTCATAAAATTAGAGGGTGATAAAATGAGCATTAGCTGGAGAGTAAATGGATTTGCTGGATTGTGCCCAGTAAAACAGTGAAGCTAAGGCTTGTGTCTGAACAGTGCCAAGCTATCCTAGGGCATGGCATTGTGTTCTGTCTGGCTGGTCTTCATCTGCCACCCATGAGAGTAATTTCTCCTCATGTGCAGCATGGCTGGGGCCCTGTCTGAGTCCCCACGGGCTCTGAACTTCCCTGGGTCCCCATGGCTTGTGTGCAGCACCTTGGGGCACGTGTCCACCTCATCTCGTGGACATTGATGTCACTTCAGAAGAGGTTTCTTTTGGTCTTGATCGTGATCCTTGGGGTTTGCTGCACCTGGACGCAGCACTGTGGTTTGGCCCAGGACTCAGAGGCTCAGGGCCCTCCTGGATGCACTTTATGAGAAGATGGGGGGGAGCTGCTTGGGCAGATCCTGCCTCCCCAGCTGTCCATGGCAGTACCTGTGGCTGTCTATCACCCTTCTGTGCTTGGCTGGACTGTTCTACACAAGATTTTAGGCTGACCTCCTATGGAAATGAAGCTGGGAGTTGCAGTCTGTGCCAGTGCATGTGTCATTTTGCTTGGAAAGAAGAAGGCCTGCACATGCACAGAAAAGCTAGTTTCAGTTAAATTTACAGAGGGGAGGTGGTCAATGGTCTCTGTAATGTCCTGGCAGGGGCAGGTGTGGAAGGGCTGCTCTGATGTGCTCCCACAAGGACAAGACTGCACTGAGAGCTCAGCCCTGTCGGATACTCCTGCCACAAGGGTGTGATCGTGAAATTCCCAACCCTGCAGGAAGCTTTGACTTTAGAATCATAGTTTTATTTAAATTGGGAAAGACCTCTAGGATACTGAATCCAGCCATGAACCCAACACTGCCAAGTCAGCCACTAGAACATGTCCCAATTGCCACATCTACATATCTTTTAAATATCTCCAGGGATGATGACTCAATCACTTCCTTGCACATCTTACAAGTTTTTAAGCCATGAGGGAGTCCTGCTATAGCATAGCAACAAACCTCCACTGGTTTGGGGCTTTGTTTCAGGGTGTTTTACTTCCCTGTATGAGATAAGTCAGAATGCCAGTGACAGTGTGTGCTGAGTGCTGGCTGAGCTTGGACTGCCTGTGCTGGGGGCAGCCTGCAGGGAGAGCTGGCCCTGCTACAGAGCTAGGGCTGGAGCTCTGGGCACAAGCATCATCAGCAGGTGACATCAGAGGTGTGCACCTGAGGGAGGGGGAAAACTTTCAGAGGGGAACCTAAGATCAGGTCCTCCTGATTTTCAGTAAGGTCAGGTTGGTTTGCCATCTGCAATTTTTATTTTTTTTTTCCCAGAGAAGAGTCCTGTCACTTTTTCCTTTCGCTGCCCTTATTTGTAGGACTATGCTATAAACTCTAAGGAGCCTGAAAAAATAAATATTTGTTTTTCTTCTTGGAGATCCTTTGCTTTTGTCTTTTGGAAAGCCCAGACCATTTCCATGATCCTGAATCCGTCATAGGCCTGTGAAAACTTGTGTCTGCACAACCAGAGGGGACATCAAACTGCAAAGATGAGAAGCTGGGGACAGCAGAGGAGAGAGGCCACTTGACATTGCCATCTGCCTGTCAGAGCCTGCTGGGAATGCAATTGTACTCCCAAACTGGTCAGAGGGCATGGCACGGGCTGCATCAACTTCAGGTGTTTGAGCTGGCTTTAAGAGAGACCACTCCTCTGAATTTAGGGTGGTGTGGGCAAGTGGTACTCAACTCCAGTCAAATAAATGGACTTAAAACTTTAGAGGTGAATTTGTACCAAACCGATGGGGTGATTTTGCTCCTGTGTTCCTGTAGGAGCCTGAAGCCAAATTTGATGAATTGACAGAACAGGGCCTTCATAATTATTACAGAAGAGGTTTGGGGTACCTAAATCACACTGCTGCTTTCAAAACCTTTTTCCTTGTTACTGTGTAGTTTTGATAAATTTACTCACCAGAAAACTGAACTATTTTTGAAAATACGTCTGAACTATAAGAAATGCCTTTTCTTCTGAAAAAAAAACCAACAAAAAACTGGAGACGAGTGGAAGGAAAAGTCATAAAAGTCATAAAATACAAGCTCTGTTTTTATTGCTGGTAGAATTCCTCCATGCACAACTCCATAAATCATATTTCCACCCAATTTTGAAAGTCTTGATGTCTGAAAGTGACATTGGGAATAGCCATGCTTTATCTGACAGAAGAACCCAAATGAATGTGTTCCTCCTTTTGATGTTGTCAATGACCCTTGAGATCAAATGCTGTAAACATTGGTTTGAGGGCTGGATGATGGGGGGAGCAGGGGCTTGGGGTTTGGGATGGAGAGTAGGGCAGGCAGTGTGTGTTCCCTGGGAAGTGGTCCTGCATGGGAGCCTCTGGGGAGACATGGTCCCTCACCACAAACCAAGTGGATTTTGCTTTGCTACAAGGAAAGCGAAAAACTGAGAAATGCAATCCTTATCATAGCTTTTAACTGTTGTAAATGTTTCCTTCTGACTTGGGTAAAGGAGGGTTTGGAACAGTTTTTATTCATGACACTCTGCTGGTCCTCAAGAAGTTTTCTAAGTGGGCATCCTACAACAGGCATTTTAAGGAATAGGATGTATATTTTTCTTAATTTCATGGAAATCAAAGAAAGTCGCATTTGAAAAAACTGTGTGAAGATGAAGGTTTTTCAGAATTAAAGGTCAGGATTAGGTGTGGGTCTTCACGTCACATCATCTCTCTGAATGTTTTCAAGTCAGCAGAAAAAACAAGAGTGAGGCTTTCTGACCTTGAAAGAAATGCCTGAGGGAAAAACTCCTTCATGAAATTTTTAATACTCTTCCTAGTGACTTTTTTTTTTCCCAACTGCTGTAGCACGATACAGGTTTGAACTAATGAATGTCACGCTCATATGGGGCAGTTCCAAAAATGAAAGACCTTGAGTGACTGAACGCTATTATTGCACTATTTGAAGATGTTATCAACATCACCTACATTTCTGACTTTCAAGTGTCTCAGTATCTTATAGTTAGCCTGTCTGATGCATGAGAGGCACAATCTAGATCTAGTTTTAAACCCATCACACAAAACTTTACTCAGAAAAGAAAAGTACATAAAGGAGAACATTAAATGCCTATTATTTATTAATTTAATTGTAATTTGCTCTTTCATTTAAAGTAGTATTGCTAAAGGCTGTTCTCAACAGCAACTCTCCTCCCAAATTATTATAGGAAGTAGGGATCGTTTTCAGATCCCTTTGAAAACCATTTTTGGAGGTCTTTGGAAGACATCAGATTGTCATTGTGGTACAACTGTGGGTGCATTTTGTGCCAAAGCACCTTAGTCATACCACTTCTCTCCTGGAGAGGGAAGACATCCTTCCTATCAAACATTCCCCATAGTGGATGTGTTAATTTCTTGAGGGAGGCAGCAGACACTAGGTCAGGTCCTCCTCCAATGAGATGTTCATATCATATGATGAGCTGCTCAAATGGGGCTCTATTGCCATCAAGGCAGATGTTAGGGTTGTAATTGAGTCCAAGTTAATGATAGCATAATTCCTGATCTCAGTGAAAACAATGTTATCCCTCTGTTTTGGGCAGGAGTATGAGGGTGCAGGGGTCACCTTTCAAACATAGCGAGCAGTATGCAAAAGGCACTGTGCTGGGCCAATTAAGTCCTGACTCCACCACTGGCTTTCTGGAGCACTGAAATTAGGTTACACCACTTTTTTCAGTCTCAGTTTCTTCAGAAAAAAATTCTCTCAGTGTAGACATTCAGCCACAGTTGCTAATTCCCAGACTATACAATTTCCTCAATTCATGCTAATTTTTTGCCTTTGTTTCTGCTTTTATTTCAAGACCATTTGATTAGCTGTGTCTCTTTAAAAGTCTCCCTGGCTATGTTTTATCCTGCAGTCGTGCAGAATATCTCTGTACTAACATTAATTTTCCTCCTCCTTATCTCTTCCCCTGCTGCTTCTTGGGTTAGCTAAACTTTTCATGAATATCAGTCAGGATTTAAAAAGCTGGAAGAAAATATGTCCTGCCTGAAAGCTGCTGAAGTGAATGGGGGGTTTATAAAACTGAATAGAGCATGGTATACTCAGGACAAAACTGATCAATTCAGTGATGCAGAGGCATGTGCTATCTTGGGGAGGTACCTGCTTTGGGGCGCTGCAGTGTGATCCTTGGACACTCGTGTCAGGGAGGGGTAAGCTTGCAGAGTGCACGAGGTGTTGTGTCTGGCACAGACTCTTCTGCAGCACTGCTTCAGAGCTCCTCAATTTCAGTTCAGTTGTTTAGCCAGCAGTTCTGCAGAGATGTGCACAAACTACACACCCACACCTTTGCACTACAGAAGAATAAGATATGAGGAGTTCTGGCTATTTGACACAGATGTGTATGACAATGGACAGTAATATCAGCAACACCACAGACTTTGTAATCATGAATTCCCTCTTGCCTTAGGAGAAGAGGAGCTTAATCTACTTTAGCAAGTCACAGTTGACAGTGTACCAGCTTTATTTAGGGGGTCTGTGCTGTCTGGGATTCTTCCACACCAGAACTGATTCATCTGTGGTCTTGTGTGGTGTAACTTGCAAGCAATGAGAGGATGTTGTAAGACACTGACAGAACGAGAGGACACAGTCTTAAGCTGTGCCAAGGGAAATACAGGCTGAATATTAGGGAAAAAGTTTTTTACAGAAAGGGTAATGAAGTATTGTAATGGTCTGCCTGGGGAGGTGGTGGATTCACCATCCCTGGATGTGTTTAAGAAAAGACTGCATGTGGCACTTGGTGCTGTGGTTTAGTTGAGGTTAGGGCTGGGTTGGACTTGATGATCCTGGAGGTCTCTTCCAACCTAATGATTCTGTGATTCTGTGACACACATTGACCTGTGACTGACAGAGGAAGCAGAGTTTAGCAGAAAGCTGCACCCAGAGCCTCATGGACAATCCCTTCTTGGAGATGCTGGTGGAGCCTTGCCTGGGGCCCACAGCCAGTGGCTGCACAGAGGGTCCCTGCAGCAAGAGGTCTGCAGCTGCTGCAGCAGAACCCAGGCAAGCTGCTCGCTGCTTCTGCTGCTAGGAGATGTTACTCCTCTCCCTTTTAGTGCCATTACCATCCAGGAAGGCTATTTCAATAACACCCCTGTGTCACAGGGCTCATCTTACAGAGCAGTGCTGTTGTGATGAGGCCCTGAGCCAGTGCATCCCAGTCTCATTTCTGCTGACCAGCAGTATCTCTTCTATTACAGAGACATGAAGGGGCCTTGGATTTTTCTTGATAACATCTCATGTAGCAGCCAATGCAGGGTGTATTGTCCAACCCTAGCCACAGCCCCTTTTTCTTTGTGTGGCTGCCCAGCAAAATGTCCCAGGGTGGTCTGGCAGGGTTGGGAAGTTTTCCACCAGGCTTGTCCTGAAGCTATTTGCAGCTGGAGAAGGAAAATTGAATTAAAACAATGAATCAAGCCAACTATGTAAGACATCTTTTTAGCGGTTGGCAAGGTGCTTTTGTGATGTGAGTCTTGGACTCTCAGTTCCCTTTTATTTTCATAAAAAACACAGAATCAGAGAATCACAGAATTATTTAGGCTGAAAATAAATCTAAGATTTTTAAGTCCAGACATTATCCCAGCTCTGTCAATTCCACCACTAAACCACATCCCTAAGTGCTACATCTTTAAATATCTCCAGGAGTAGTGACTCCACCACATCCCTGGGCAGCCTGTTTGAAAGCTTGACAGCCTTTCTGGTTAAGGAATTTATCCTCATATCCAATCTAAGCCTCCTCTGGTGCAGCTTGAAGCCATCTTCTCTGGTACTATGGCTTGCTACTTGTGAGAAGAGGCTGACCCCAAGCTTGCTACAGCCTCCTTTCAGATGGTTGTACATAAAGTCTGCCCTCAGCCTCCTTTTCTCTGGCTTAAATGCTCCCAGCTCCCTCAACTGCTCCTGGTATGACTTCTGCTCCAACCTTCCTCCAGCCTTTCTCCCCTCTCTTCCTCCAGTTCCGCATCAGTAGTGGTTCAGAATGGAACAGACTGGAATTATTTAAGCTCAGCTGGTACAAAAAATGAAGGTTGTGACTACTTGGGAAGCACTGGGAAAGGGTGCCTGTTCCCCCGAGAGCAACCACCAAGGATGTGGTCCAGTCCCTTGCTCTGACAGAAATCTGGCAGACATCATCTTGATGCTCACTGATTGCACCAGGGCTGGTTTTCACTTTGGTCAACATTTCAGAGGGGTCAGCACAGCCACAGAGTTTCTCTCTGTTGTCTTTCAACAAAGTCCTCTTAATATAAGATAGAAATTACCAGGGGGAAAACAAAGAGACTGCTGAATCTGGTTCAGCCATATCTTCCGTTTTCTATGGTTTTCCTCTGAAATAGCTCTAGCAAGAAATTTGATCTGTTTGCACAAGCTGTGGTTTTGTGTAGAAAGTATAATTCAACAAAGAGGAATAAATATCAAATAAACTTGTTTTAAAATAGACACACAGACTGGTTGTACCTGGGTTATTTTAGACTGTATTTTTCAACACATTTTGCAATTGCAGAAGAAAATATGATTTATTATTCTATGAAGATTGTTTTCATCTGAACATTTCTCATTTATTTTAAGTTTACCAGGAAAAAATGCAGCTTTACTTTCTTTCATTAAATTGAAAGTCGGATTGGAAATAAATAATATTGTCAAAAGGGGAAAATAATTCAGTGGTTAAAGAACTTCTTTATCAGAAATAATTTTTTTCCTGCATACAAAATAGTGTCTACTTTTTTCATAAGGAACAAAAAATATTAGACACTGTCACATTTAAAATGCCTATATTTGCAAATGTCTTCTCTTCACCAAGAAATAAATGCTAATGGATGTGCTAAGAATTTGGTTACTCTACTCCCTAATGCCTCACCATTCTAGTCAAGATGCTCAAGAACTTGTGCTGCTAGTAATAAAATAGCCCTGGCAGCCCCAGAAATAATAATGCATTATAAAATTTCACAGCCCAGTTTTATAAGTTACAATTCCTCCTTCCATAGTGGAAGGTCAGTCTTCTATTTGTTCTGTGGAGAAGGTGAATATCAGAGTTATTTCAAGGGTGTAAAAACTACTGGACAGACAATGAGGTGTTTTTTTTTTCCCTGGGTGCATGAGATCATCCTCCAGTTAGACACATTTAGTGCAAACAGGAGGAAAGCTCCACAGGTATAATCTGGGTACTTGATAAGTGCCTATTTTTCAAAGAAGAAAAATTAATAATGTGAAACGATTATTTGAATACTTGAAGGAAAATGGTATTTTGCTCATTGTTGAAAATGACGGGTTACAAAGTAGTTCTGGTTAAGAGGTGGTGTGAAAAGTTCTGTAAACAAATCAAAATTTAATAAGGGTGAAAGGGAAGCTGATGGATGTAATTAGCTGGACATTGAGAAATGCACCAGTTGTTGAAAGAAGATAAAACCAGAAATTAAAAAAAACAAACTGTAAATGAGGTTAAGGAGCTGGGCTGGCCTACAAAAATAACATTTATGTCTTAAAACCTGATTAAATGACACCTCAAAAAATTCTATTTTCATTTTGCAGCAGTGATCAGCTAGGATATGATTTTCTTGGCCCAGAGTTAGTGAATTTTTAGATCCAACATCTATCATGGTGTCTGAGACACCTGCTGAGATGAAAGGGCCTGTTTTGCTTCATTGCCATTAAAATGAGCTCTCAGTGATAGACTAGACAAATGCTGGATAAAACTGAAATTAATCCTTCTCCTACAGCATTGCCAGGAGCAAGAATCCTTGGGCCATTATGAGTTTGGGCTAAAGCCATCAGATTTTAGAGGAAAATACTAATGATGCTCACCTTGGTTTCACTGGTTTGGTTTGCTTTCTTCATGTTCTCCAGATTTCTTCCTAGGCAGAAAGGACAGAAACTTCCTTTATAATAAGAAGAAATGAAGGCTAAGGTTTTCCCTTTAACAGCTGGAGCTGCAGCTTAAGACTTTATGGAAAAATCTGTCCTGCAACTGGCCCCTGATTAAATTCCAGTGCAGCCAAAGCACCTCTGTTCACCCACAGGGAGTGTGGGGTGAGGGTGCCCAGGGTCAGGGTGAAGTCTGTCAGCTTCGTGTCTGCCTGGGAGGGCACAGGGCTTTACACATCAAAGATGGGGGGCAGCAGTAGGAGGAGGCTCCCTGTGGAAAAGGTGACACCCTGGGCTGGAGTCCTGCTGGGCAGTGCTGGCTGAGCCCTGCTACAGAGCCCACAGGGGGGGCAGGGAAGTCTGTGCCATCATGAGGAAGATGCAGTGTCCTAAACACAAGTGCCTTTTGTCACCTCTGTGGTCCTGGGACGTCCCAGAGTGTCTCTGGCAGAACACAGGCCTGTGCAGACATTGTGACATGCCCATCAGCCCTCTGCAGACACCCTGAGCACCCTCAAATGGCACTCACTGACTCTGCCTAGAGAGCTAAAAGGATCTCTAAAACACCATGGACTATGATGGGAGCTTATACACTCAGTGTAAATGTAAATGTCTGAATTTTAGGTTTCTTAATCTGAAATTGAATCATGACCAAGCTCTCACCAGAATCATTCAGAAATGGGCACAGCATGACTCCTGTGGTTAAGTGAAATGTGCTGTGTTGGTCAGGAGAGCTGAGTGACTTTCCAGACAAACCTTTCTCCACTCCAAGCAGGTAATCCTGTCAGCAGGTCTATTTCCAGTCCTGACTGCTGGATACTTTTCAGCTGTAAGATGGGAAAGGGAAAATCTTTCTAGTATGCCCTGAACAGGAAGGGAAACACGAACTCTGCCCACCTGGCTTACCCCAGCAGATGCTCAGGGACTTGCTGGCACAGTAGCTCTGTTTGGTGCCCTCACCTCTCTCTCACCTTGGTCAACACCTGACAACTGGGCACGAGAGGTGGGTGGACACCATGGGGCATGCAGAACATGTGGGGGTGGTGAAGGAGTTGCTGTGTGTGAGCTATCATCTGAAATCTTGTATTTCCACTGTTGCCTTGTGATTAGCAGCTGTAGTTCAGATCTTTTGTCAGACTTTAGAAATGCTTGTAGCCTCCTGGAAAATGACTTTGTAGGGTCAGTGCTGCCATGTTCACTCTTCCCCTGTCATCCATGAGAGGATCCTTCACCCCAGGTGCCTTTTTGGGTTCTCCCTGTGAGGCAGATGCTGTCCCAGCCTATCTCACAGTTTTTCTTCTTTTCTGGTCCCTTGCTGCACACTGGCCTTTGGCTCACTCAGATGCTGCAAAGTGCCTTGTGTCTCAATGCTTCACTTGACTGTGGGTGAGCATATGTGCATGTGTGTGTGTGCATGCAGGAGGGAGAAATGGTGCTTAAAATTCACCAGCTTGGAACTTCATATTACTGCATGTAAAACAAACCCCCAAATCGTTTATTTCTAGGCTCCTGCCTTGATTCCCAGATTTTGATTTAATCTTAAAATATTTAATCATTTCCTTGGCAAATGACACTGAAATTGGACAGATGGTTTAAACTTAGCTCTCTTCCCTGGAGAAAAGCTGCTCAATTAAAAAAAACTGTAGCTCTCACATATTCAATTCATCCTTATCAGGCTGTCCCAATTAATCCTTTAAATGCAGTGTTACATAATGTGGGATCCTCTCTCCCTCATTTACTTTTCCATCTTGTCATTATTTCCTCTGTGTTTGCTTACCTGCGCGGCGCTGTTGGGAGTCAGGAGAGAGCTGCTGCAGGAGCAGAGCTGGGGATGTTTCTGAGTCACATCTGCTGGAGCAAAGGCAGGGACGTGCACAGCCATCACACCCAGTTGTTCATGCTTTTACTCTCTGATGTTGTCTTTCTCCTTGGGCAAATGATCTTTGCAAATCTTTCAAACAGCAGAATTAAATTTCTATTATGCTGTTTTCTGAACAGCCACTTTCTGAATAATCCCTTTCTGCTGCAAGTGCAGGGAGTGATTGGCTTACAAGGTATTCACTGCTTGCAAAAATGTGTTTCTGTGTGTGCTGGGGGAGTGCAGTTGGTTTGGCTGCTGGGCTCAGACTGTCAAAAAAGGCCATAATAAATCCCACTGGAGCCTGGGAGATCTAACACCATTAGTCTCGCCTCTGTGTGGTACTGCCTGCATCATTTCACTCCACCACAGTATTAAGGATAATAATTTGGATTTAATAGGTCTGGATCTAATTCATGCAGAGAGGGCAAAGTTCTGCCTTGAGGAGCCTTGGTTCCTGTTCCATTGCTGTGATCCTGCGGAAGGGTGAAGAACAGGAGCAGGCACACACACAGGTCCTGCAGCTCGCTGCTGCTTTTCTTGGCTGTGTGCTGGGCTCAGCACAGCCTTGGGTGAGTTGGGTTCAGGGCAGCTGGAGGTGGCCTGGGCTGCTGAGCACCCTCTGTGCCCTCCATGGGCTCCCAGCAGAGCAGGGAGGGTCTGCAGAGCCTGTGGGCAGGCTGCACCAGGGGAGCATCACTGGGGTCCTGCTGGGGAAAGCCTTGGGCCAGGGAAGTGCAAAATTCACTCTCAGGCTGGGTTTGTTCAGGCTGCCTTCAGATTGTAATGGGGGAGACTGCCCCAGAGTGGCACTTTTGGCCGCTGTGGTTCTGCTCTAATTGTTGCAGCACCACAGAGATTTCTGGTGCTAGTCCAGAGCTGATATGCAGGGTAATAAAACTTGAAATTTGCAGGGCTTTGAAGCTAGTCCTTTTTTACGTGGGAGATAGGTCTGAGGACCTCTAACAGTGCCTTCTACAGTCAGAGAATATTAAGTGCAATTATTAACAAGGACAATAATCTGGAAATGCCAAACAAAATTCACGATGTTTTTCCTCTAAATAAATGAATAGGATAAGGTAATTTACTTTACATATTTATTTAAATACCTTTCTAGATTATTCATGTTTCTCCTGAATAATTCCTTTGACTGCTAACAGTACTGGACAAACGTTTATATGGGGAGGGGAAACCCCCACATCTTCAAATATCTGCCATTTCCTTTGTATTAAACAAGTAATTAAACAAGGCTTTGTTAGTTACCTGGAGCAGATCTCTTGTTACTATTATTCTTCTGCAGGACAATGTAATTTATGTAAATTCAGAGTATATTTGAATTCTGAACCATGAAAACAGAATATTCTGTTTGAAGAGCTTTGTGGGGAGCCACTGAAAAATAGCAGTGTATCTAGAGGTCTTTTACTCAATCTCTCTATCAAAAAAGGGAGAAACATCTAATACTGAGGCAAGTCGGAAATAGAGAATATTTCTTGACAGGGTAGAATTTTTTCACTGCAGTTTGTTTTTCCAGTTGTACATCCAAGGCTGTAATTAAATTTGGAAGGTAATGGGAGACTGCTTACCTGGGGAATTATTCCACTGCTTCATTTTCCAGGAATTCTTCTGGGTATTCAGGGAAATGTCAGGACCTCTTAATGCCTTTTTATTATTTTCAGATTTATTTCTATGTGTCAAATACTGAATCACTGGTGTCTCTTAATGGCATATACTTGAAATAAAAGCAAACCAAAGCCAAGGCAAATCTTCATGGCCTAAGACGTGTAATCTTTGCCAGGATTTCTGATACTTGGGAAGATCTATGCACTGATCCTCTTTAAATCCAAGCAGTTATAACTATGCATACAGTACTTCTTTGTAGTACAAAGTCTGATGCTATTATGATTTGGTAATATGTTAGCAGGAAAAACATCTTTGCCATTTAAAAAGGGGAATATTAAAAATATGAACTGAAACATTGATCTTATTATCATTCCTGTGGATTCTTCTGGTTTGACAAAAACATTTTGACCTAAATTTTTCCTGCTGCAGTTCCTATTACAAGGCTGAATTGAAACACTCACTTTTTGCCTCTCTGTCTCTTGAGTTGTAGAAAAATTATTTTCTGGCCCTGGAACAGTGTTGGGAATTTAATTTTGTTTATATTCACCAAGGCCCCTGAGGTACCCAGTGAAAATGGGTTTTGAAGGTCTCAAATCTTGTTGAAGCTGGAACAACCAAGTTATTTACAAATATTTTAAAATAAATTAATGTAAAGACAAACTCACATAAGAACCTGACTGTTTCATTCTAAGCAGCCTTCTCTGAATGCTTCTAATTTGTGGAAATTAATTATGAAACACAACCATATGTCCCTCTAATTAGAAGATGAGGAGACTGCATCCCGTGCATGAATAAATCTCCTCATCAAACACATCAGCCGTAATCCCTCCCTGGGGCATTCAGTCCAGCCATACACCCATGGGCTCCATCTGTGGCATCCTACCATACTGCTGGGCATTGCTGTGCCATGGAACTGAGTCCTCTGGAAAGTATTTACAATAATAGACTGGTGAGGCTTTAGCTCAGCAGTGCAGGAGTGAGGGCAGATTTTGTGCTGGTGGCTGAGGCACTCGCCCCTCATTCTCTGCCTTTTCATGGGGACCATTATCTCTCATGCCCAAGTCACCCCTGAAGCCTGGGGAGCAGTAGGAGAGAGCCAGATACATAGTGTTGAAGCTTCCCTTTGGTCCTGACGTGCTCAGGCTGAGCAGAAGCAGTTCAGTTCCACCTTGGCATGGAGATGGCCCTGTGGAGAGCAGAAGCTGGCAGCTACTCAAGGGATTATGCCAAGGGATCCTGGAAATTATTACTCAATACCTTTAGGATTTCTGCAGTCAATATCAATGACAAAATGTACACATCTGACTCAGCCATTGTGTTCCAGGATTAATTTATTGACTTGTATGGAGTTACTAGTCTTGGTCCCCACTGAGGGTGTGGACCAGAGCTCCCAGAGGATCTTGGTGAAGGTTACAGAGAGGGGAGCCATACCTTGCACAGCTAAAAGGTTTACCACAGCTAAAAGGTTTACCACAGCTAAAAGGTAGTTCTTTTCTTTTGACTGACTGTGCTGGAAGAACAGCAAGGATATGCTTTTCAAAGTGCAAATCAAAAAGAAAGCCTAATGACTAATCTTGACCCAAACAACGGTGTGTGTGAAACTCTTTCAGGCTTTCATTTGATCTCTAGGAGAAGATCCCTGGTTATTGAATTTATGTCATCATCCTGCTCTCCCTAGGACACTGCTGCCAGTTTTCATCAAGTGGTGCTTTCAGTTAAATGACTGTCAGGAAAAAAGGATAGGAAGAAACCTGAAGCTGTGTTGCTCATGACAGGCTCAGTATCACAGTATCCTCTTCAGGACTGTCATCACCCTGCAGGGAGCCTTTGTTATTAAAGATGATTCCCTGTGACATCACGTCATTTAAAAATTATTGCACACACTCTGACATTACTTTGCACATCTTCTGTGTGGCCATCCATCCATCAAAGAGGCAGCTTGAAAAATGAATGCCCAGCTGAGCACAAAAGCATATACAAGCCTTACAACCAATAATTTTGTATGAAAAATTGTGAATGAAACTCAGCTCCCTTCTTACTATTTTTTTATCTCTGGAGACTATGTTGGTTTTGTATTTTCAATGTACAGTAACCACTATAATGTATGCTTTACTTATTAGACTAACAGTTAAATATTTATACTCTTTTTTTACAGTCTTTGACTACATTTAAATGACTGTTGTCAATCATCTTTCATCTCCAACAGTTAGGCTGAACAAATGACACAAAACCAAGTTTCTCTAGGGAGCACAGACTTGAGGCCCAGAATGAAAAGTCTTTAAAGAGGAATAAAAAAATCTGGTGGGACCAAAGAAAGCCAGGAGCCCTTCTGTGCTTGACTTACAAAGGTTCAGCCAAGGAAATTTTCAGTAGAACATCAAAAAGCAAAGACAGATTGCTTTCTTTTTTCTCAGGACTGCCTGCTGACTTCCTGTCAACCCATTCCTCCCTTTCTTTATACTCACAGTTCCCCAGGTGCTCCTTGTGGTAACCTTTCACTTTTTGTATCCAGAGAGCAGGATGTTCCCTGTGGTGTGTCAATAACAATTTGGTTTGCTCTGATATCATATTGAAAAATTCAGCTGACAAGTCCAGTACTGGCAATTCAGATGACAAGCTCAATACCTGTGACTTAAATATGTGACAAATGTGAGCTGACTTGAACAGTCATTTCAAGTCACCTGTCAAGATATTGAAGATCTCGGGTCAATTTGAAACTGAGAAAAAAAGCAATTAATTTATATTAATGCAGAACTAGCGTTGACAAAGTAGTATGCCTTGAAATGGATTAGAGAGAGGAATATGACTAATGTGCTTGGAAATAGTTTGTGATTGTCCAGAGCAAGGTGAATATTGAACACAGCCCTTTTTTTGTAAAGTTGGATTTTTGGTTTTGCAATACATTATATCCTTCATTTCTAGTAGCATAACATGTGATTCACAGCCCCAGAGAAAACCATTTTCAGTTTTGCCAGCAGTCAGGTTTGATGTTTGTACTTGATCCTATCTTTGAAATTCCCCAATTATAGAAAGGATGAAGTTAGAGGTTGGTGTTGCACATACCCATCAGCTGAACTGCAGCCCACTGAAATGGTAAGTACTGTGAGACATTCCAGCATCATGAAGTTTGTCTCTGTCCTTAATTGGGGTGAAAAGCTGGAATCTTGAAATGTTTTGCAGAAGAGAAAAGCTAAAAAATGTTTCTGGTGGAAACATCAGACAAATTTCTTGAAATGCAGCTTTTCAGTGGAGTGTCAAACTGTTCCATGGATGTCAAGCAGCTTCACCTAATAAGGTGAAAAAATATATTCCACCCTGCCCTGTTGTGCTCTGTTCTACTGTCAGTGCAATGGGAAAAGGACAGCTGGACATGAAAGAAGACAACAAATTTTGATTTTAAATTATTCAGAAACTTTTTCCATGGAACATATCAAGATAGAACTCTTTCAGAAAAACATCAGAATACTTCTTTATACAATGCCATTTTTCATGTGGTTTAACAATGACAGATAAAATATGCTTATCCCTGACCACTCAACCCTGCCAGCATTTCTCTCATGCCATCATCCCTCCTCCTGCAGCAAAGGCCACAGCTACTCCTGAGGTTGATTGGTGGAGCTGTGGTGGGTCTCTGCAGGGATGGTCCCATCAGGACATTGTGCAGCTGTGCCAGGCAGGCAGATCCTCCTTTAAATAAAAGGGGAATTTTTATACCCAAGGTGTTCACAGCCTAAAGTGAGCTGAGGACTCTATGTTAACCCATCTCATGAACCTGGATGATACATTTTTTAAAATGGATGGCTGTATGGCCTGGAGTTGTTTTTTGCTGTTGCCTCCTTTGAGTGTGGGCTCTTTTGGGAGGGATGTCTCTCTCTCTCTTTCATGTGGAGGTGGTAGCTATGTATGTGTCCTCTTTGGAGTGTGGCTGGGCAGCCTGGAGGTGTCACATGTCCTCTGCTGCTTTGGGCAGGCTGCCAGAGCAGCAGTGCATTTGCCCTGCAGCCTGTGGCCAGCAAAATAAGATGGTCACTTGAACAGTAGCTCTAGTTAATGAAAAAGCTCCAGTGTCAGGAGTGACCAGAATCTCCTTGTGGTAGTCCTGGCAGTCAACACAGTCATAGAAGGGAAGGCAGTCAGAGTTGTACCAAGAACTAGATTTTAATCAGAGAGCAAACAGGACATGGTGGGATTCCTGTGTGTGCTTCAGGGCCTGACTTGAATGCTGCTAGGTGTTAACCTCAGTGTGATACTAGAACATCCTACAGCTGCCACCCTGCACATTCAGGAGCCAAATATGAAAAATGTGAAAACACAGTGGATTGATTGATGCAGACTCCCACTGGGCACAGCATATTCGTGGCTTTGGAGATGGATCTTCCATTTCTTCTCCCACTTAGGCTCTTCTCGGCTGAAGATCTAAATGTTCTAAAGTGAATTTATCTCTAGCTCTGTTTTCTCTGAGTGTGTAGGCATGGATGAACACTTGGCTATGGAAATTACAGTGAGAGTTATTCAAGTGTTTTAATTGTAACGTTAGTCTTGTGGAATTTGGAACACTGTCCTTTTAATAAATTGCATACAGAAGCACTAATTAATATTCTAATGGGGTGCTGTTTGTGTGTGTGCCTGTCTGCCACACAGTGTCCTGCTAACAAAGCACAACACTCGTGTGTGTACAAGAAATTAATCATTCTTCAGTGAGAGAAAATGCTTCATTTCTATCTCTGTGCCATTCCACATGTCCCATTAATTAGCATTCATTAGGCACCAAGAGCATGCCTGGTGCTGTGTGGTACAGAGCTTGCAGACTGGGCATGGGTAGGTACAGTGAGGCAAAGACCACACTAGGAAAGGTGGTCACCCAAAACCAAGCTGGTGGTGGAAGCTGAAGAGAGGAATTGAAGCTTCACTCTATAGACAAGGCCAGGACAAAGTGACTGCAGACTTTGTAAATTCTGTTAGCTGAACATTTAAATGTGTCTGGGGTAGTGTGATAGTAGGGCACGTGGGATTTCTAACATGGCTGTTTTAGGGGAAGGAGCAAATCCTGTTTTCATTGATATTGTGGTATATGTCAAGTATTTGAATCCAGTGCTGTCTCTGCATGCCCTAAGCCTCCATTTTGTGCTTTAGTGGTCGGTGCTTATGTAATAAATAGAAAGCACAGTGGTAGATGGAGACTGGATGGCAATCCTTCCTCTTGTTTACTCCAGTTCAGCTTTCCTCTCCATGAGGGTTTCACGGGACTGCAGCAGAGTTGGACCTCCATTAATGACAGGCATTGGAGGAAAAGATTGTGTTTCATTAATTTGACTGTACATAACCACTGTTATCCATTTTCCTGTAAGCCCAGATGCTGGTGACTCTAAGGGGAAAAACCTTTTGGCAATACATGGCATTAAATGACAAAATGTGATCACTTAAAAAAAAAGTGAAGACCTGACCAGAAAAGAGAGACTTTAGTATCATTGGTTTGCTTGGCTGTCATGCTATTGCTATATTTAAATCTCAAATTCAGGAGTAATAGCAGATATAATTTTTCTGCACTAGAGTGAAGATCTATTTTTCATTCTTTCAAGCACTGTTTGCTTGGCAAGGGATGGACTCCATTGACAGATGATTTATAAACTCTGATCAAGAGCACAGAAAATCCTCTTGCCTTCTCTGGCTTTTTGACAACCCTCCAATTGAGTGAGGCAGCAGGATCATAGACCAGAGAAGGAGATGTGCTGGGGGTGCTGTCACGATGCTGCCCAGCTGCTGACCTGGACACAGATGGGCTTGGACAGGTCACAGGCAGCTGCTGGATGTGTGCCCACGCTGGGGATGGGCTTGGAGCACTGCTGGAGCAGGGTCATGCCTGCAGGGAATCAGCCAGAGAGCAATGCCCAGCACAGCGTAGCCTTTGACTCTGGCTTTGAAGCTGAGCTCTGGAATTAACAAGCTGGTGGGTTAATATGCTCCCTACACCAACACTGAACTCCTCTCCTGCCTGGGCTGGCTCGAGAAGGACAATATTAATAATATTAATATTGATGTGGCAGTTTCCCTCTTGTGTGACATTCAAGAAGTGAATGTATAATATATGGAGGTCAAGGTGGGCCACTCCTGACATTTCAAAAGGAAGAGGAAGTGGAGACAGAATAGCTTTCTTCTTCTGTGAGTTCAACATTCCCATAACCATATTTCTGACTTAATTTTTCATCTCTGCAGGTGACTTTTAGGCAGTGCTTTATGTACTTACACACACACATATACACACAAATATGCATATATCTGCATAAAGCCCACTATAGCTCAGGACATTATCTTGGTTGACTCGCAGTTGTACACTCACACACATTGGCATACACTTTGTTTTGCAGATACTTGATCAAGGAGCAATCACTAATAGCTCCCTGAACCTGGCTCAAAGATACTAAAATGATAAATCTCTTTTCTGCAGAGATAAGAGGTTTAATTTTGGCTGAACAATCCTCCACACATTTTGGTTCCCAATGATCCATTTGTATCTTAACAATTAATTTTCACATTTCTACTCTGTGAAGATGTGGAATTCATTTCCTGCTGGAGAGGTTTCTGGAATGATAATGCGCAGGTGGCTTGAGATGTAGCATAAATATATTATGCTTTGGTATGTCTCATTTATTATGTAAATATGGAGATGCTCAGTGAAGATGAAGCAGTTTGACACTGCAGCAGGGCGGTGCCTTGGCTGCAGACACTGTGAGACTGTTCAATAATGCAAATCAAGCACTGACCTCAGAAACTGTGGCTTGGAGACAGTGCCCTCCCTGCAGAAGCTGGAGGGTGTTCTCCTCTCATCATTTTAGTTGGATGACATCTACAGCTGCTTGCAAGCAGTGAATGAAACACAGGGAAAAGGATGCAGGACCTCTGCATTTTATGAGGGCTGTAATGACATTGTATGCTTGCTGTCCTTGGAAAGGCCCTTTATTTCCTGATTTTTCCATAGCAGCCCTCACTTACTAACCTTAAAGGAGTAAGGGAACATCAAGGCACCACAATTCAGTGCCCAGATTGGTGTGGGGGCATTTGAACAACTATTTGCTCACTGTTTGTGAGACCTTTACGGTGTTTTCACTGGAAACATGGCCTCCCTCAGTTTCTGTTGGTTGTATTTTGGGAGAAAGATTCTTACTGTTCTAAGAATTGAACTCAAGGAAATCCTAGCTACAATCAAAAGACTTTGAAGAGCAAGTCTTATTTGTCCTGAGATCATTGTTTCAGAGGGGCTGGTTCTGCTGGTCCCTGTATCCTGCAGCTGTGGTAGCATGAAAACATCACTGTTATATCTCAAGATGGCATCAGGCTTAATCATGATTTTCTGAAGCAGGAACCTCTGAAAAGATGTGAAGAAAAATAAAGACAAGGAGGAACATTTTTTGTCCTACGCCCAGGGCACTTCATGATTTGGTGTTTGGGCATGATGACAGGGGGTGGCCTGCCCCTGGTGCTGGGGGTGCTCATTTACAAGCTGCAAGATGTTTCTTGGCCCTGAGTGATTCTCAGGTCCCAGTAGGGGCCCTGGCCTTGGGTGCTGGGAGTGACTTGTGCTCTGGATGCTAATATTGGGCTGTCAGTGGGTTTGGTGTGTTAGGATCATGTCTACAGGATATAACTTTATACCACCAGGACAATTGGTTTCTCCACCCTTTTAGGTAGGTGGAGAAACCTTTTAGCCATAAACCAGGCACTTTGGGGGAATTACTCTTTGCACAGGGATTGGCAGTGCTGCTGAGGGACTTGAGCTCAAAACTGTCCTCTCGTTTTGCCTCTTCTTTCCAAACCACACTGGTTTGCATTCAACTATGCTCAATAAAAATGGCTGAGACAAATCTGCCACTGCTGCCCAATTCACAATGATTTGCAAAACAGATCTGAGCCTGAACAGTTGTTACACAAATTAAGACTCAATGTGCAAATGAAAACTAGAAAACAAACAAAACGCAGCACATTGTTGTGCTACGTGCCTCTCCACAAGACAGGTTTGAGGAGGGATGTTTGCTCATCTTTTCCTCAGGAAAGCAAGGTTGCCAGCTGCTTTCCCTGCTGACAAAACAGTAAGCCTGGGAGAGGCTCACTTTTGCCATCAGATAAACAGGAGCGCTTCCCATTGCCGTCACGAGTGGCAAAGTGCATCCTACAAGGGCAGAGTTTGGCATCATTATAACTAACAAGTAACTCCTGGAACTTTTTCCTCCTCTGGCAGTTGACAAAATGTCAAGAGACTAAGCTTTGTACATACCTAAAGCTTTGAATGGGTCAATAAATAAATAAATATTCCTCTGCAAAGAAAATGCTTTCCAGAAATCAAGAATTGCTAATACAGCGGGGGATACTCTGAATGTGAGTGATGAGGGGAGGAAGGGGCCATGTGATGAGCAGATGGGGGATTGTTACCATGATTTTATCTTCCTTGAATTTTTAAAAAAATTCCTCCTTTCTTGCATGCCATGGAAACAATAGTATCTGCCAGAATAAACACTGTTCAACCTAATGACCATTCTCTTGAAAATACCACTATAAAAAATTCAGCACGTGTGAGCAGTTTATGAAGTTCTGGTACAGCCTGACCTAAAAATTCAAATCAGAATAGTTTTTTGCCAATTCAGTTTGACTGAAAGGCTGATGCACAGCTGTTGGTTTGGGAACTGGGTGATTTTTCATCTCTTTCAGTTAATGACCCAAAACCAAAAATAGTCAAATGACTATTTGAGTCAAATGACACAAGCCATGAGCTCCCTTGTAAAGCCTTGATCTTGGTGAGTCAATAATATTTTCTCTTCTACAGTTAGATTCAGACAGAGTTTCTCTGGGGGACATTCCCATAAATGTCAGTCACACTTAAATTCAACTTTCATTTTGCAGCACTCTGCCCTTGCAGCTCGATGGTGGAAACATGAATTAGGTGGTGCAGGAGGGAGGGAGGGTTTCTGGTAAATCACACCTAAAACCAGCAATGTGATTGCCTGTTACAGCAGCCTTTGTGGTTCTCTATCCACAGAAAGAAACAGTAGGTCATGCAGAGCAAAGGAAAGAGCTGAAAGCTGTGGTGCCAGGTGAGTGTACAGAAAAAGCCTGGTCTGGAAGAAGTGACGATCATGGGTGTGTGTGAGCCAAAAGCAGGAGCTATTTCCAGCTTTGCATGGGGCAGGGCTCAGGCCCTCTCTGTGCCTCAGCTTCCAGCATGGTCAGGGCTTGCTGAGATGGTTGATCAGCTCCTGCAACTCTTCCCTTGCTACTGTCACACCTGCTTTTGGTCAGCTTTTCCTCAGTGAAGCACAGTACTTAAATAAAATTGCTATTTCAGAGAGCTTGCTTTGGGATCTGGGAATTCTCTGAGGGCGAAAGTTGTTCTTTAAACTCCTGTGGATTAAACTGTCATTGAGATAACAAGTAGAAATAACGTAAATGAAATTCCCTTTTACTTTCAGTACATCTGTGCCCTGCTCTTCTTGGATTTGTCTGGAAGCACTCAGATTCAGGAAAGAATCTTGTGGTTTTGTTGTTGCAGGTTTGTATAGGCAGCAGCTTTAGGTATGCTGCTATATGGAAAGCTTTCCTTTTTCACTGTGTTTTTTGAATTGTTATGTTGGAAAAGACTCAATCCTGTCATAAACCTAACACTGCTAACTCTACCAATAAATCATGTGACTAAGATGTACCTGTCTACATGTCTTTTAAATAAAAGCAATATCAAAATCATCTGGACATGGATTCTCAGGGAGTTTGTGCGTTTTGAAAATGCCTGTACTGGGAGAGGTCTGTCTACAACTGCAATTTTCAAATGTAAACCAGAATTATTCATGAATTTATAATAATCACACATGCCTCTCATCCAGAGCTAGTGGTTCTCTGGTGGCCTTCTTTTGTCCCTCTGCAGACAGCAGTAGTAGCAGAAAGTGCTATTAATGTGCACTAGCTTTCTATTAATAATGCATATATTAAAAGTGCTTTTTTGAAGGTCTGCATGCCTTTTCTAGAGAGTAGGAAAGTGGTGACAAGCATAATTTATGCCTGCTCTTATAGATCTCTGCTTTTTCCTCATGGCAGAGAATTGCCCATGTCTTTCCCTACCCCCAGAGCCTGATGGATGGGGCAGAACAGGTATCCTCTGGGCTGCCACCAGTCACAAAGCAGCACTCAACCCTTGTGTGGGACAAGTGGGAGTATCAGAGGAGTGAATGGGATTTCAGTGGTTTGAGTACAGCCCAGAAGAAAACACTGTATGGAGTCAGCATAATCTGCTGGCTGGCTTTTGGCATTGAGGGAGTGAGTAGTAAAACAATAAATGTAGTTTAGTCATTGCTGGTGGCCCCACTGGTATTGATGTATTTTCCTTCTGATCTCAGGGCATTCCTGCCGTGTAGAATCTCTCTGTCATCAGATTAGCTATTGTGATACAGTTGGTTTGGGAAAAAAGAGATTTTGTTGCTACAGAAAATTGTGGCTTTTGGGAGAAATGGCAAACACTGAAATATTTCAAATCAAAATCAAACATTTCCTTAACTAACAAGCCAGGACAATAAATTTCAGTCCATGTGTGAGGAGTGGGACAGACACACCTTCCTGAAAAGGCAGCCCTTTCTCTTCCTTGTGAGGTGTGTCCACAGGTAACAGGATTGCAGCAGGTCGAGATTTAAATTTCCATGTGTCACAGTAGTGCCACCATGGTGATTGGAAGAGGTTTCCAAAGACTTTAGGAGAGCAAATGTACACCTGATTGTTGTGGTTCTATACAGAGGGACCTCAACAGGCTGAAGAACTGAAAGAGGAACCTTGTGAGGGTCAGCAAGGGGAAATGCCAAGTCTTGCACCTGGGGAGGAACAGTCCCATGCCCTGGTACAGCCTGGGGGCTGAGCACCTGGAAAGAAGCTCTGCAGAGAAGGATCTGGGGGTCCTGGCAATCAGCAGGCTGACCTGGCCCAGCAATGCACCCCTGTGGCAAAGGCCAAGAGCCTCCTGGGCTGTGCTGGGCTGTGCTGCCAGCAGGGGAAGGGAAGGTACCTCTCCCTTCTGCTCAGCATGCATTAGTGCACATGAGGAGGGCCAGGTCCTGTTCTGGGATCCTCAGTACAGAGATGTGGATATATTGGACTGAGTCCAGTGCACAGCCACGAAGGTGATGAAGACACAGGAGCATTTCTTCTGTGATGAAAGCCTGGAAGAGCTGGGATTGTTCAGCCTAGAGAAGAGCAGGCTCAAGGAGGGCATAAATACCTGACAGGAGGAAGTGAACAAGAGTGAGCCAGACACTTTTCTCTTCTCAGAGTCTTCTTGACAAGATGCATTTGGTGCAAATTAGGAATAAAAAGGAAAATTTGATCTGAATGCATGAGAACAGTTCTTTTCTTTGAGGATGGTCAAACTGGCATGTGGCTGCCCAAAGAGGTTATGGAGCCTTGGAGCTACCAAATACCAAGTGGAGAATCCTGGGAAACCTGCTGTAGCTGGCCCTGCTTGAGCTGGAGAGTTTGACAAGGTGATTTCAGGAGGTGTTTGCCAACCTCAGCTGTTCAGGGATTCTGTGATATATTAGTTGTGAACATCTGCTTGTGTCTGATAAATAAAAAGTGCTTTGACTAAATGATTACAATAGTATAAAACTTATAATACAAATAAGAAAAAAGAAAAACCCTTAAAGGAGCCAATATATTGGACAATATATTGGTTCAATATTCACTGGTGATGAGACCTGCCTGTTTTTAGTGATTTAAAAATTGCCACCTGGCAGAGATGAGAGATCCTCATCTGAAGGCAGTGGCATTTCAGTGTTACTTATATGATGTTAAATGGAACCCTGACAGACCTCCAAACACAAAAAAAAAAAGTCTTTTCCTCAGATAAAATGTCTGTCTTGGTTATTTTCTGAAAGCAGCACAGGGCAATTATGTATATGCAAAGCCTAAGAGACAAAGGAAATTTTAAAATTATTTTTCAAGCACCACTTTTTTCCTAACGCATTATAAACCTACATTGAGCTGAGATAAATTACTTGAAGTTCCTGGGAACTTGTTACTGGCATCTCTAGTTTCACAGCTCTGACCTGCCTCTCCTAATGTTCTCGTGTTTGTCTGCAGTGAGTGGTGCTCAGGCCTCTCCTGGGTGGCTCCACTGTGGCTGCAGCATTAAGCTCAGAGTTGGATGCCACATTTTCCTCTCACTCCAGCTTGCATATGACAGAAGTATAGCTGAACACAGTATTTCTTTTACAGATTGACTTTACAATTTCCATCTATTCAAGAGGTGATCTTTGAATTCCCCCCTCTCTGCCTCTCACCATTTCAATCTACATTTATAATTTGCTTTGGATCATCATCAGTCACATCTTTTATTTCTCAGTACTGGTTGTTCCATCACCCAGGCAAGGAGTCACTGAAGCAGTTCTGTGTTTGGATGCTTTTTTCCCTGCAGTTATTTACATAGCCATACAAAAATATCAGAATTAATCAATTATAGCTGTACTTTTACTAGAGTAGTTATTGGAGGAGCACTGGCATCTTTCTGCTGTTTCCATTGAAATCCAGGGTGGGCATAAAACAACCCTTGGGTTTACTACCTTGCAGAAGACAAGTCTCACATTTGCAGTACTATGGGACTGACTCATTGATTTGTGAAAGCCTCACTCTGCCCAGAGTAGAGCAGCAGAAACAATGCATGTCCAATGGAGATTAAGAGGAGGATATTGGGAAGTGCTCAAGTCCTGTTCTGAAAGGTGAAACAGACTGTTCAACTTTTGACTCTCATTATAACTCAGCCTTAGTTAGCCTTAGAGATGTTTAGATTACCTTTGAAAATGAACCTTAGGCTCTAAAAGAAAAGATGTATTGTTGAAATATTGCCTTTGGTGTTGAGATAATAGGCCTCCTATATTTACTTGCCAAACATGCATGTTATCCAAGCCAGTGCACACACAAATGCCTTACAGGGCAGTGGATTCTGTACTTTTGTGCTTACTGCTGCAGTGCAAATGCATTTTTCTAATTGGATGCATCTATATGTTCTGAAACTCCAGCATCTCCAGTTTTGAAAATTTATCCAAACTCGTTATAGTATGAGAAGTCTCTCAATACATTCCTCTTTTTATAAAAACTAAACTATATTTTAAGCCCATTAATCTTCTCACTTCTCTAAAAATCCTAACTGAGATGCTGTATCAAAATCCACCCCACTATTTCATGCCTGCTTTTGCCTTCAGACATCATATTTCTGTTTTCAACCTGTTACATACATAACCTTTATGAAGACTGCTAGATACCTTGCATTTGAGGGGCAGCAGAGCCAGCTGGTGCATCTCACAAATAGCATCTCTACACCTACATCTGTTTGATGGTATTTTGCACTGCGTGTACATAAAAATGTGCACCACTTGTTTCTCTGTTTTTGATAAGAAGACATAATCAGCTCTGAACAGTTCAGAAAAACTAAATCACTGTTATTTTTAAGTGTGCTGGATAAGGGAGGCTTTCAGGCAGTGTGAAGGACATTCGTGTGTGTTAGGTTGAAAGTCAGTGAGAGTTGAGGGCTGACTTTCTCTGCCCACCCACCCTCCAGTCGTGGCTCCCTGTGTCCAGAGTTTTCCAGGCTCTGTTGGACCCTGCTCATGTGAATATCTTCTGAGGAGTAGGGCTTCTATCCTCTTCTGTTTGGTGAGATGTGTGAGACTGGCATCCGGAACTTTTCAGGTGTTGCTGTCTGGGCAGTTGAGGTCCTCCATGTGGTCCTGTGGGCATTTCCTCAGTTTGCCTTCCTTGCCAGCAAACAAATTACATCAGTAAATGTCTGATAGGTAAAACCACTTGTGCTTCCCTGCAAATAGCCACAGTTTGAGTCTGTCCCTGCTGTGTTGTTTCACTCCAGGAATGGCCTGCTGATGGCCATGAGAGAAGAAGCTTTTGGTCTGTTGGGGCAGACCCTGCTGCTTTTCCCTTGTGGTGCAGAACACGGGGTGAAAGTGAGCTGAAGAGGGCTCAGACCTGGAGCAGCTGATGAAAATGACTGGTTTTACCTGCTTGGGTGAAAGGTTGTACAAATATGTGGTTGCTTTTCCTGGGGCAGCTTGTCCATCTGCTCTAGACAAAAGTAGACAATCAAATAACTGGTATCTAACACCAAGGCACCTGAAAAGACTGACCCATCCAATGAACTTCCAATGATGAACCCTACTGTTTCCATAGAGATCTTCAATTTTACTTCTTAGGCATGTCAAATGAATCAGAAATAACTGGGTTGTATTGTTGTGCATTTTGGGCATTTCATCACTTGATAAAGCAGAAAGAATAGAGTGGGAATAGAATAGAATAGATTAGAATAGAATTGAACAGAATAGAATAACTATTTCAGTTGGAAGGGGAATGATCACCTAGTCCAACTCTAGTCCATGTTACTGTCAACATGTCTATCACAAGGGCAGAATCTCACTAGTGAATTTTTCATGGCCATGTTTCTGGGATACTGATCCTCATCATGAAGTACTTCTGTTTCTCAACCCAGAAAGCCCTGTAATTTGCTAGTTTGGGAAACTGGCATCTTAGCAACCACTCAGAGTGTCCCAAAGCTCAACACTGTGGACACGACACCACATGACAAAGTTTCATGTGCTGGTGCTGCCTGACACTTTCTGCAAGCTGCATGGACATACTTGTGCTCTGCTTCAAGTGGCATTTCCCAGAAAATAATTGTTACAAAGCATCCTCTTGCCCTGTAGCTGGCAGGGGAGGACCTTTGCTGGTCCCAGCAAGGTCTTGCCAGCTGCCCAGAGCCCGGGTGCTTGGTGGGGCTGTCTGACCACGTCACTGACTCTCACTCGTATCCGCATTGACGCAGTCAAGGTCTCAGTCAGATTATCTTGTGTGGCTGCCCAGGAATGCTGGGAAGGAGCTAATCTGGCTGGCAAGTAAAAGGCACTTCTGCAATTGGAACTGCTACCAACCAGTTGGCCAGCCCCCATGGAAAAATCACATAAGACAACAAACTTGTCCTTTATTAATAAATGCCAGGTGACAGCTAGATAGTGAGACAGAAGCTTGATTAATTCATTGCTTGTGTTTCCTCTTGCAAGTGACAGCACCTTCTTTCTCTGACATATAACAACCATGAACTGCAGGTTAAAGCATATGATCAAATTTCTTACTTATTTTCCCTGGTTTAGAGCCAAAAGTGACCTTGAAAAGCTCAGATTTAACTAATTAGAAGTCCTGTGCAGGGAGGGCTAGAATGGGAACTAGAGCAGCCTGGAGCTCAAGCCAGCTGCTGGCCAGCTCCTCACATCTGCCAGGCTCCCACAGTCGAACATCAGGGGGACAAGACTTCTTCCTCCCACATCTCCATCTGCTTCCTCACCATCTCCAGGAGAGAGGATGTCTCCATGTGCCCAGAGCTGCAAAACTGGCTCTGGCTGGAGGCAGCTCTGCTTCTATTCCAAAGGTAGCTCCCAGGGCCATGGACTTGAGACAAAAATTCTGCAGGCAAGGGGTTTAGACTGCTTTAAGACCAGAAGTCCTCACAATTATTGCAACTGATGAAGGAAAGAAGAAAAAGTTAAAAAAAAAAAGGCAGAAAAGGTGATACATTTTCCAAGAACCTGTGAAGTGTTGTTCTGGCTCCTTCCATCTGCCTTCTTTACCCCAGCTGACACTGGGCTGAATTCAGGTGCTAGAGAGTAGAGAGAAAAATAGGATCTTTAAAAAGAAAAGAGGCATTTTTTCCCTTGATTTTCCTTGGTATGCAAAAATTTGAAATTCTAGCAGAAATGTTTATGTGATTTTTTCCTATGAATTAAAAGAGAAAGGATTTAATTTCTTTCCTCTTGCTAATAGGTATTTTAGAATTTCTTGTATTAGTCAATTATAGTCTCTTTAAGCATAATCTTCTTTTTGCTTAAATGTCATTTACTTGCAGAATTTGAATTTGTCCTCCACATAGTAGAGATAAAACAGGAGGCAAAAACCCACATTTATTCTTTGTACAGTGTAGCTTTGTCTCTACCAAACAGCTATTTAAGATGTTAAACGACATTATTAGAAACTAAATAATGCATTTTCAATTACTTAATAATAATATTAATAAAAATATCTACCATGATATTTTATGTATTTTCTTTTAAAGCAGAGATCCAAGACTGCAGATATAGTTTAGCCCATATAAGAACTAGAAATGTTGGTACACTGTCTGTAAGGAACATGGGGGCCAAAGATGCTGCAGAAATTAATGGTATCAGTTGGAGCATGAGATATCCCATGTTTGGACATCTTCCTATAATTTGGCAGTTTTTCTCTTCTATCTAAATTCTTGTGGTTTCCCTGTCCTTGATATCACATTTCAAGATCTTGGTGCACACTGGATTCTGGGCACAGATTTTTGGAGGATATGACCAAGCTGAAGCAGAATCTGTTAGAAAATGTTTGTATTGTGATATTTATGAAACATAGGTAGTCTCAAAGGCTCAAGAAGTGTCATGCCAGCTTCAGTGCTTTAATCAAAAGCATCTTCAGACTAATTGATCTGCTCTTTGATTTTCCATATGCTCTTCTTGTAAAACAGTCTGCCATCACCATAAAGTCATGACACACTGATAACATCTTTCTGAGAATACCTGGTAATAATTAAGTTTTATAGGGGAACAAATCTCAGCATTCACAAAGGCCTCTGCCATTTGTGTGTCTTGAATTTTTGGAGCTAAAAAATGGAGCAGAGTGCTGTGACATTATTTACGATGCCTTGGGGAGAAATTTTAAATGATGGTTCTTTCTGTGATGAAGTAAACACTAGAGCTGCTGTGGAAAACATTCTTCCCCCATCATGAAACTTCTAGCTAAGGATCTTGTTTAGCAGAAATTTATATGTAGTCAAGTAACTATTTTTCACTGGAAAATATTATGACAAAATTTCCAAGGACACTCATTATGAAAAAGACAGCTCTGGATGTAGAAAATGAATTCAGCTGAATGACATAGGAGACTGATGTAAACATCAGTCTGGTGCATACTCAGGTGGGAGGATTTAGATTTTTGGAGGAAATACTTTTTTTTTATGAACTGACATTGTGATGTATAGTTCTGAAATCTAACAGTGAAGAAAGAAGATGTGGTGCATCAGCAAAACCAAAGAAGGGAATAATGTGTGTTTCACTTTTTCCCTTTTTTGTTAGTGAATTGTTTTGTTCTACTTATGTGGGACACCTGTAGAGATCCTACATGAGGCAATGGTGATGAGTGATGGGTTCACATCACAGTCAGTCCTAGGATGCACAAGGAAAAACATCAGCCTGGATTTGCTCTTCAGTGGTGCACAGGGTCTTACCTGGGAGTCTTTAGTGGGAGAGGTGGTTATAGATGCAACTACACTGCAAATAGTTTTAACATTGTGGTGAGAGAGCAGGACAAATTAATTCAGCATGCAGATGTTACATTCAGGAACAAGGAGTGATATTAAAAGGCAGTACTTAGTAAAAAAAAAAAGCCACACAGAACAAGCTCAACCCCCCAAACCCCTCAACAGTGTGAAATACTAGAAGCACAGGTGAAATATGTGCCAAAAAATAAAAATAGAAAGTGTGATAAAGCACAACATGGTCAACAAAAAGTCAGGACGATTATAAAGAAGAAAAAAATTAGTGTCGAAGAAAAAGATGAGTGTCCAAGAAAAACAGAATTATTTTCCTAAATAAAAATTATGGCAAGGCCCATAAAATATGTGAGCTGAAATGTAAACAGGAGAATAAGAGGGCTGACAAAAGCAATTGGAAAACATCTCACAAAAGGCACTCGAGCCAAGAGTAAAAATTTCCTTAGATACATTTAAAGAAAGGTAGTGAATTGGTAGAAAAATCTAAAAGGGACCTTACTGATAAGTGGGACTTCATGGACAGTGAGACATAGCAGAACAGCCCATTGGAACTTTGATGAATGCATTGCTGAAAGTGTTGAAGACATTCCCACACTGGGTACATTCCTCAAGGCCTGTGGGCCAAAGGAGTGAAATCAGTGTAAGGAAAGTATGTGGGAAATATTAGCTCAGATAGCTGAATTAGATAGTGCTGGCCAAGGTTTGTAACCTCTGTTTACAAAATGCTTTTACTCCTGCTAACAGGTGAACTGGCAGTGTAATTCCCAACAACCCAAGGGGCTGTAGAAGAGCTCATGGGGATGATGAACCACTGAACCTGACTTTTGTCCCCTGTAAAATGGTGAACCTCATAATAAAGAATGAGTTTTTTGAGTATTCTTGAGCTGAGAAGTTGTCATGTTCCCATAACTGCTGAGAAGGAGCTGTCATGGGAAGGGTGCCCCAACAACCTGCTGCCCCAACAACCTGCTGCAGTTTTGGAAATGTTTCAGGAAGCTGGTGGATAGAGGGGGTCCAGTATACATCATGTGTTTGGTTGGGTGGACACTTGGATGAACACCAGATGTTGCTCAGGGAAGTAAGCAGCTTCACTGCTTACAGGAGGAAAATCTTGGAAAATCTAGGGTGGAAGCTAGTTAACTATTGGGTTAGCAAATGGGAAGGGAACAAATGGGAAAGCTGCTTCACAAATAGACAGGAGAGGGTAGGGCCTAGTGGTCACTTTGCAGGATGGAGAAGAGTTAGCATGGGAGTGATGAAGGCAGTGGATAAAGTGAAGATAGAACTGCGATTCACCAGACCCATCAGCAAATAGAGCACATTCAGAATGGATCAGAGAAAATGGTGAGGCTTGCATGCTCTCCCTAAACAGCATTTCCTTTTGGGATCTCTTGTCCTACCCATCATGGCCCCTTTTCTGGTGCTGCACTCCACCTAGAGACAGGCACACTAAGATTATGGCCTTGGTCTCTGTGGGCTTTTGAACTCCTTTTCACCTAATGAGGCAGGCACTTCCTGTTTGGGAGAGAGAATGGTGGAAAACAAGGCTATGTCTTCTGCTCCTAAAAGAAGTTGCCTTGTTTGGGGGCTGGTGGTCTCACACACTTGCTGAGGTTCAGTCCTGTGAGACTGCATCTTGTGGAGCAGGAGGAGGATGCTCAGTTTTATGCTCTGTAGGCAGAGAAATGGGAATGATTTAAACTCAGAAACATTGTAGTGAGGCACGAGGTGGGGGACTGTGGGGTGGGATAGGGGTGGGTCATACCCTCCTCGGTGATAAACAGAGATTGTTGGAGCCACGGATGGACAGACAGTGAACTCTAGATCCTCACAGCTTCTGTGGGATGCCCAAAGCAGAGGTGTGAGGTATCTGACATTCCTGTGTTTGTGTAACACTGTGAGTGTCTGACAATGCCCTGTTACAGAAATGCCCCGTGCCAGCACCAGCTTCTCCTGCTGGTTTCCCATCAGGGCAGGTGGGGAGCACACACAGCTCGCCTTTAACTGTGGCTAAGGAAAAAATTACAATACCATGCTTGGTTTTCTGATCTGAGGGAGGGAACAATCAGAATGAACTTCTTCCTGACAAGATTTATTACTGTGTTTGCTGCAGTTCAGAGGCTACACTAGTAAATCTGAGCACATTGATAAGGCTGTTTTAGCTGATATAATTTCTTTGGTATGTATGCTGACATCTCTGGAGAAAGGGTTGCAGTCTTTAATGGAAGGATGCAGTGAAATAATGTAGATTTATTTTCCTGGTAATGCACTGGATTCTGAAATAAATTATCTATTTTTCATGATTTAGGACAGAGTAAGGAAAAAGCGAGGTGTGAGATATTGGTTAGAAGAATGCATCAATGTATAAATTAAAGTGCAGTATAAACTAATGATGACTTCATTTTGAGAAGTTTTGAAAAATTTTGGTTTCAAGGGTCAAAAAGGCATGTAAATGGTTTAGGACAAAAATAAAGATAATGCTAAAAATTACCTTTTTGTTAGCAGAGAAGTGATAAATATTTTTAAAAAGAAGTTAAAAATATGCAGTAAGAATAGATATATTGCTTGGCATTCAGCTGTTGAAACAGATTCCTGCTATTTGTACCGTGTGAATACAGTGTTTAGCAGTAGCTTTTTCAATATTTATTCAGTTAGCCATGGGTTGTATTTGAAAAGTATTTCTTTTGTTGTATATTGTAAATGCATTCCTTGGACCCCCAGCTGGAGAAAAGCTGAGCACTTTGAGGTCACACATCTCTAGTGCCTTGGCAATCACTCCACTGTGTCCTTCAGTGGGCTCCTTAATGGTATCACAACAAGCTGCATATGCCTCTAAAATAAAAGGAATTATTGTATTAGTGGAAAGCACTGGGCTAGCAGAAATAGAGCCAGCCTAAGGCAGGAAATGATAGTACCATTTCTTTTCCCAATAGTTGCAAGTGATTTATTTTAGAGCAAAACAAAGGAATGCTATGTGTATTCACACTCAAATTATCAGAGGAAAAGGCCTAAGATACCACTAATCTTAGTTATTCCAGTAAATCATCATCCTTGCCAATAATAATATATTTTTTGTTAGTATTTTTTTTAGAATTGTATTCTTAAACACATTTTTAAAGGAAGCACTCCGGAGATTTTACAGAAGAAACAGCTCAAGTAAACAGGCTAGTTTAGTGACCATAAACCTCCCTTCTTATCTAATTGAAGCTTATCAAAGCCCAGACTGGGTCTCAGCAGCACTGCTTTAGCTTTTCAATGCCCTCCATGGGCATAAAATGTAAATAAGAGTGGATTTTGTCCTTTGATTTTTATCTGTCACACACAGGCATAAAATATCCACTTGGACTTTCAGCTCATCTCTGTTATCTACCCTACAGTCTGCTTCTCCCTGGGGAGTGGGTGCACTGAAGCTGCAGGGATGCACATTAATCCTGCTCCTGACATGCTGCCCTGTGTGCAGTGTTGGTGGGAAGCAGCACCCCTGTGCAGAGCACAGCTCAGGGCAGCCCAGGGCAGGCCCAGCCCTGATCCCTCAGTTGTCTCTATCAGCAGGTTGGCTCAAACACATCCCTGCCATCTGATGTTCCTCCTGCTGAGGTCTGCTCATGAGAGGCTGATTCCAGCCCGTCTGTATTTCATCCTGACATCAGATCCAGGCTAGAGGGATGCCCAATGGCTCTGTTGGTGTTTGGGTCAGAGGCCTCACTTTAAAGGCTTGCTGGGATGAAAGAAGATATCCTGTGATCAGAAGGGTGGTGTCAGAGGGAGAGCTCTCAGCCGTGGGTGTAGATCAGTCTCTCTTTTGGAAAAAGGAGCTGGTGGTAATAGCCCTGCAATATATATAACAGCACTCAACATTTATGGGCAAAGTCATCTGACTGGTGCTAAATGCTCTCAGGGAGGAAATAAGGGAGACAAAAAACCCCTACCATAAGGAAATGCTCATCAAAGAAAAGATTAATGCAATGTATAAATCTTAATATGGTTTGAGGTACTTCATGTAGACAGGAAATGCATCTCAATAACGCCAATATTTGTCAGGTGTTTGAAAGATGAGAAACCTAAGTAGCTGTGTGGAGTACAGTGGTCAGTCCATTTTACTGATGGTCCAAAAGCCTTAAGTGAGAGACTAGATCTGTGAAAAGACCTCTCCCTAAATAAGATTTCTTCCCAAACTGAGGGAGTTCAGCTGCTGCTCTTATATCAGGTAGTTTTGTAAAATTTCTGCTTGTCAAGAGGTAGTTTAGCTAAAACTATACATATTGCTTTGGAGTTTTAAAATATTTATAGTTTTTCAAGGCAAAAGAGAGATGGGCATTATATATGTACATTTTTTATTTCAATTGATCTTGTAATTTTCCTATCCCAATAATGAAGATAAATATTTTGTTGCAGCTGAGACAGATGTGTGCTGTGTATTTTCAAGTAAGTCAGATTAAGAACAGCCCTTTATCTAACCCTACAGCTTGTCTCTCAAAACCATCTCAATCAGTGGAATCAGAAGCTGCTTAGTCCAGCTGGGGGCACATTACAAGAAAATTCCTGTCATCTAGTCTTCATCCTGTAGCTTTCTTTGTTAGATTATTCCTTTATTTTTAGTTATACTCTGGACAAGCACAAATCTGTTCACATATAGGCACTTTTAGATGATGTTTTCATGATTCATATGACTTTTTTTGAAAGACGCTGTTCCTTGGAAGGGTCCCATCTCCCAAAGGGCTTGGAGAGGTACAAGAAATACTCAGAATACACCTTCAGGAAAAGCTTGTTCTTATAACTAGAGTTATTCCAAATGGACATTTTGGGAGTGTCCAACAACCCTAGTGACAGACCTTGTTTTTGCAAGAGGCTATTGATTGTACTGGCTGTAATTGTGGACATTCCTGGCCACAAGCATGGAATTCAAGGTCTGTCTACACTGCAGCTGATTTGGGCATTTCCAAACATGATGTTTCCTACCCAGCTCACAGGCATGAGCCGTGAAACCGACCTGGGTATTCCTGCCCAGACTCTCCAGGGAGACAGCAAGGGAATTCAGGGATGTTGAAGTTCAGACTGCCTGTCTGAGTTCAGGACATGACTGGAGATTTGCTGGCCTCTTAGTTTTCCAGCCTGACCTCTCCATTTTAGAATGCACAACCTAACTCCTTTTTTATTTAGTAGAGTAGCTGAAATTTGCAGGTATTTTGCTGGAAGGTAGATTCAAAGGCACCTAAAAAGTTACTCTGGAAGGATGCTCTCAATACCTATATAGGGTGAACCCTGCTCACATAAGCCTGGGAAGCCCAGAAGGAGCCCACAAAGGCAAGAACCAAAGGCACTCATGCCTGTCTGAGGCTTCCTGTAGTCCTCTTTTAAATGTGGCATAAACAGTTTGCCTAAGGCTCAAAGGAATTCTGTGAGAGGTGAAAAAACAGCACTCAGACCTCCAGGCAAACCATTCTTCTCCAAACCACTACTATTAATTGATGAACATTTTCCCTTCACTCCCCACACATGTAAAGAAATTTCACTTGCCTGTACAATCAAATATCTCCCTTGAAATCACAGCATCAGCATGTGCTGACCACTGGAGCATCCCACAGGCTGCTGGGAATGCTGTGTGATTGCTCTCCTTATTTGACTCTGATGTTGATGACTCCCATGATTGCTAGAGCACAAAAATGTCAGCCACTGTATCTCTTCAGTGGATTTTGCCAGTGATGACCCTTTGAAAAGCTGATGCCCAGAAACAGGAGATATGAGGTGACTGTGTGGGTTTGGAGGTATGAATGGCTTTTCTATCACACGGTGTTTTGGAAATGTCAGCTGTAATTGAAACTTAATCTTCCAACAAGTTTCATCTGGCTGTTATTTGCAGACAATGTGAATGTTGCATTTTAATAAATGGCATTTAAACTAAAAGGTTCTGTTGATTTAGTCTATTTTTTTCCCCAAAAGGATACTGACAGCTGTGGTGTGGGTCCTAGATTAATTTGACTATCACAAATCAGATACTTCTGTTCTCCAAATATAAATTTAAAAAAATAGTCTGAGTAGCAAAAAATCAAACATCCCAAAACTTTGACCTGCTGTAGAAGGACAAGTAATCCTGATACCATTTGGGAACTGGCAGAGCTGAAGTGTGGGAGCAAAAAGAGGGATCTAAACTTGTGTCTGCAGCTAGCTGGTGGATACTGCCCAAAAGCAAGGAGCTAGATGATTTAGGTCAATGTAATCAGAATGTATGCAGAAATAAGAAATATATTCTTTTATTTTTATATAAGAAAAAAATTGTGCAAAGCAGAACATGAAAAGTTGTAGAGGAAGTTAATCAGAAATATGAAACTGCTTCTATAGCAGAAATCACTGAATAGACTAAACTTTCAACACCAATAAGAGATGACTGGGAGATTATGTCAGATGGTTAGAAAAGGTGGATAAAGGATAATTATTCACTATAATTTGTAATAGTGTAATCAGCATGTAAGGCACTGTTAGCGGAAAATTTCACACAAGAAAATGGAAGAAATGTACATGACTGAATGATGGAAGTTGTGAAAAAATACTGTAGTGGCAAAAGGAAGAGAGGCTGGAAGATATGGTTGGATGTGTCAATCAAGCACAAAAGTCAAGTGTAGCCCCCAACACAAGTATTCTCCAAAATGTTGATTGCTGGATGATCTAGAACAGTGGGAACAGTGCATGCTTCACACTTTTCTTACACCTTCTCATTGCCACCTGTTGCTATTCAGTATCAGGAACTTGTATGGCAGCTCTGCATGTAAATAATAATATCTGACTTTGACTGTTTTTTGAGAGGCAGTCAAGGATGAGCTCCTCCTGCCATCTTGGCGTGGATTCCACCACTGTGAACCCCATTCAAGCCTTGGACAAACCTGTCCATCAGCTTCCAGAATTTTCTGTACTCATCTTTTGGCCTCAGCATAGGACCTCCTTGGGTGACAAATATTTGCTCGGGGTTCAATAGATGTGCCAGTTCTCATGAGCGGGTCACCTCAAAGAAATTTGTGATCCATGGTTGGACAAAGAACTACTTGATCTTTCCACAGAGCAGCCTAAATAGTAGAGACTGTGTAGCTGGACTGTAGTCAGATTTGGTGGTGATAGATACTGGTTTAAATGTTACAGTCTAGCACTTGAGAGATTCCTGCAGGGACCTCACTCCTGGGAAAGTTAGTTGACATGGTACCTACACCAGTACTTTAAAGCTGTCCTGACTGCTGGGTGTCATGATGTAACCCAGCAGGCACCTAAGCACTACACAGCTGCTCCCTCACTCCCTCCTCCCTCCCCACAGTGGAGTGGAGGAGAGAATTGGGAAAAAAAGTCAGATTCGTGGGTTGGGATAAAGACAGTTTAATAGGACAGAAACAGAAGGGAAAATAACAGCAATAATAACAATGATACAAGAATTAGAGTATACAAAACAAGTGATGCACAATGCATTACTCACCACCCACGAACTGATGCCCAGCCAGCTCTGGAGCAGTGGCCCCTGGCCAGGTTTCCCCCTAGTTAATATGCTCAGCATGAAGCCATATGGTCTGGAATATCCCTTTGGCCAGTTTGGGTCAACTGTCCCAGCAGTGTCTCCTCCCAGATTCTTATGCACCCCATCCTACTTGCTGGTGGTGTGGGGTGAGAACCTGAAAGGTCATAGTCTTAATGTAAACAGTGCTTAGCAACAACTAAAACATCAGTGTGCTGATAATAATCAACATTAGTCTCATCCTAAATCCGGAACACAATACTATATTTGCTGCTAGGAATAATATTAACTCTATCCTAGCTGAAACCAGAACAATATTCACCTCTTATTCTGTACCAATTATGTCATGCTCAGGTCCCACACTTTTCAATAGGTCCCAAGTAACCACCATCACTTCTCCTGTTTTTTGATATATAAACACAGATATCATTCCCTTAATCTATGTGCCATCCCCCTAACAAGTGTACTGACTTCATTTAGTCCATGACTTTGGGTTCCATCTGTTATTTTAGTCCTTTGGGGCAGGAGGGGTGGTGTATGATGTTGGATTCTTGCCTGCTGAAGTCAGTTCTCATTCCATTGCTGCTGTGCTTGTTCAGTTCTATCTGGGCACTTTGCCCAGTTTCATCAAAGTTTGTTCTTCATTAATTTGGGTGATTCCTGCTGTAATACCCTTGATGTTGCATGTAGCCAGCTCAGCAGTGGTGACATGAGTGTTAATGGCAATTAACACCATACAACCCAAATCACTGGCTATTCTCACACAGAACCAGATACCCTGGAAGCAAACTTTGGATTTCCCTGTTCTCCCACATTACCCACCAAGTGCACCCAGGTCCTTGAGCAAAAGCAATCCCATGGATGGGTTTGTCGTTGCCTGATGCAGGAATAACTCAGATTATTTTCCCCAAAAGCTTTTTTGTGTGCATTACAGAGACTGTATCCCCTCCTACACTATGTAAAAGTTTTGTTTGAGCACAGCTGGAGCAGCTGGTAGATCCTCTAGTGCTGAGTGCCCAGGTGGCCTTTGCTAAATGTGTATCCCATTGTTTGAAGGTCTCACCACCCATTGCTCTCAGTGTTGGCTTTAACAGTGTCCTGTGGTTTTGATTTTCACAGATAGGGATGTGATAAACCCACACAATGCCATGCTCATCAACCCAGGTTTCTGTGAGGTTGTTTAGGAACAACCCTTTGTTTGAGTCCCCTTGTCTGGCTCAATTCTTTCTGGGATGCCATGTTGCCATAAGATTTCCTTTCCAAGGCCCAGGACAGTGTTCCAGGTGGTGGCACGGGGCACAGAATATGTTTCCAGTTATCTGGTGGTTGCTTTCACTGTTGTAAGCACATGATGCTTGCCTTGGTGGGTTTGTGGGAGAGCAATAGATACAATCTGCCATGGAATATCCTGAGTATCTACACTTGACACTGTTCCTGACAAAACTGCCCCCCTTTGGAGACAGGTGTCATGAGTTCAGGGGAGGGGCAGCCTAGAAAACACACTACTTGAGCCTTGGTGTTAGGCCCCCTTAAGGAGGAAGGGAGCTTGACTGTTAACCCTGCTTTGATAGTGGCTACATCTGAACAAATAAATTGCTGGGCCAGAGACTGTTCTTTTGTATTGAAGACAACTGATGGAGCACAGCTTGCATTCATGGATTTTTATTCTCTTACTCTCCAAAGTGTGAGGGCTGCACCTTGACATGGCCCATGACATCTCCAGGCCATACCTGGGTGCTGTCTGAGAAAGTCCTGAGCCCCTAAAGCTGTGCCAGGGAAACCACAGTGAGAATTTGGTGGTGAGACACACTCAGGCCACGTGCAGTGTGTGTGGTTATTCAGCTGCCCTTACAGACTGCCCTGTGTGAAGGGAGGTGGCCCCAGCTACTCTCCTCTATCCCAGGGGAGGTAACATGGAGCTGAGTGCTGTTGAGGCTGTGTGCTGTCCACCCTCCTGGCTGTGGCATCTCCTGGGTTGTCTCTCCACCTGCAGGACTGTGACATGGCAGGACGGTGTCCTCCTGTCCAGGGCAGGGCTGCCTGTATTCCCCCCACCATCTTTAGCAGCCCTCATTCTTCTCCACTGATTCCAGAAGAAAACTCCAGAGAAGTGTATCAGCCTGCCTGAACTGTCTTCTTCCCCCTCCTCTCCCAGGCCAGATGCCTAAAATTGCAGTGGAGCTTTGCCTGAATTACTCACCTAAATGAGACTGACTGGAGCCTGTCCAACGTGTCTGTTCTAACGGGCGCTTTTATTGCCTCAGCCTCAATTGTTTTGGAATGTGCTTTGTTTATAGCAATAATTGATCATGCTTTGTTACAAGTGAATTTGTGGCAGCTGGAAGATCTAAGCTCTAATTTTCCTTCAAACAGGGAGAAATTTTATAACATCCATTGCTCATGTATAAGAAACCCCCTTTTCTTGTTTTCCTTTTACCCTCTAGTTTTGGAAATGTATTTGCAGTGTACAACCCACAGTGGAACTCCATCATATAATATGATGAGTTTGCTGCTCAGGACAAGTCTGTCATTGGTCTTTTTGATTTAAAAAGATTGTTTGATGGTTTTTCATTAGACAGAGTCTAACAAAATACTTTTACTAGTATTGCTCCAACATAATACAGCTTTCACAAGGCAGCTGAAGGGAAATATTCCCAGATGCTTCAAGGAGAAGCTTTGGTGCTCATTATTAGTAGCAAGGGCAATTTTGTATGTACAAAGAATAGGCTGGTGAGGGGACCACAAGGCATGACCTGCAGCAAGTGTACCCACTTGAGCTCATCAAGGTCTGCAGGGTAGTTAAAGTTTTTGTGAGATGGATTAAAACCTTTGAATAACAGACCCCTGGTGTTTAAAATAGAGTAATTTAGAATTGTCTTCCAATTTAATGGTCGCAGAAAGCAAAGTGAACAGTCCAGCTTAATAATGTGACATTCTAAAAACCTCTTCGAGCCGTGTTCAGACTTGCCACAGCTCTCCAGTGATCCCAGTTTTGAGCACTTAACAGTGGCCCTTGGTTAAGCACATCTCTCAGTTCTGGCTATCTGTATGGTAATGGAAAGAGATGGTCACTTTCTGAGATGGTCTGTGTCTTGGGACAGCTGAATCGTGCTGTGGAGTTCTCAGTTTCCCTACACTTGTTCCCCACTGATGCAGGTGGGATAAGTCTCTGCCCAACCTTCCCTATGGGCTTGGAGGAAGATGTGTTGCTTTCCTGCCTCCATTAGCCTGCCTTAAAAAGTCAGCTTGAATAAAGGTATTGGCTGTACAATCCTGATGTGAAAATCAAAGTAGATTCAATAGGCTTGAACAAAGACAACGGGGTTTAAATGACAGACGGTTTTTAAAGCATTGGCCAATGTTTCCAGTAATGAGGGATAGTGATTTTGTTTCTGGGAGGATCACCTACAGATCTGATTTTAGGTCTGAAGCATCTAGACCGATTCCTCCTCCTAAGCAGTCATTAAAAAATTGTTTTTCTGGGCTGCAACAGAAAAGAACCAGAAGCCAATGACAACATAAACGAACCCCTCCATTCCATCAGATGTAGGGGACGAGCAGGTATCACATATTTTCTGATCTTTTATGCTTTTCTTTTGAATCTTTCACAGCAAAAAATGCTTAGAAACACTTGAAGATCTTTTCCGTGTTACATGTTATGCCAAGACAGGAATGTGGCTATGGTCTTCTCTGCTGGAAGGAAAATATTAGACAAAGCACCTGTTCTAGTGGCCATTACTGTGACTTTAAAAACATTGTGTTGAATAATTTGACATCTTGCACACACAATATTTTTGTTTGCAGCAACAGGTTCTGGTGGAGAATTACTCTTTAAATCAGTGGGTTCAAATGCATGCACCAGGCTTATTGACAGTGGTCTTTTCAACTTGAGAGATGCAGTTGCCTGTCTGTTCTCCTTAGACACCTTCCCCAGAAACCCAAGCTGTCATTTTAGACACCTATACAAGTATTTCTAAGCTTAAAAAAGCCTGAGCTTTTGTGCATCTCTTGGCTGTTGCCCAAGCCAAATGTCATTGCCTGTCCTGTTGATGTGAGAAGAGCACTGACAATTTGCCACAGTTCGTGCCTAACTCGGTGCACTAAGCTCTTTAAAGTACGGAGCTTTTGTTGTTTGCAAACCTTTTTTTAATAGCTTGACTTAGAAGCCTGAGAGACAAGGTCACCTTGAAAATGGGTGCTTAGTTGTGAATCCAAACCTGACCCAAAATTTCTGTCTTGTCTGGTTGGAAGATACTGATTGCTCTGGCCCAAATCCTGAAGATATGGCCAAGTGCTCTTTTAAGACCTGATCACAGCTGTGAAAAAGTTTAGTGCACATCTGTGGATATTTGTACAGCTGATTGAAGGATTTAAACTCAGGCATCTAAAGCCAGCCAGGGAAAGAAAGGGCTCTACAGAAGATCTGCTGGGGCCCCACAGTTTGGGTCTTGCTCTGAATCATAGAATCAGAAGGGACTCACAAGGATATCAAAGTCCAACTTCTGGCCCTACAAAGGATGGTCCTAGGGTCACACCATGTGCCTCAGAGCACTGTCCAAATGCTTCTTGAAATCTGCCAGGCTTAGTGCTGTGGCCACTTGGCCAGGGACACACTTTCTGGGCTCTGTTGGGAAGATGTCTTCTTCCCACCATTAACCACGTTTGTGACTGGAGCAGGCAGTGTTGGATTGTCCTGCTTGGTCCTGAGGCATTTATGTCCTTGGTTACCCTCTAAATGGGTTTCTTCCTCTCTTTTGCAGTTGGGATTAAACCAAATGAAAGACACAGTGCTCTAACTTTGAAAAATAGAAGGCTAGGTTTGATTTTGAAAAATTAGTCCTTTGCATTTTTCAATAGACCTCTTTTTATTCAAGTTTAACGAAGGCAAAAGAAAGAGTTCTGAAAAATGCAGCCAACCATGACAAAATGTATAAAGCTCTAGAAAAGCCATGCCTGCATGTTGGAATCCAACTGTGTAGCAGTATATAAAGAAGTGGGAGGAAAGGAGGCTGTGCTATCACTATTGACAGGTCAGAGAGACACACAGAACAGGTTTAACTCCTTCAGAGCAGATGCTGAGATTTTAAAGCCATATCTTTAATTAATTTAATTTTTTCTTGCTGTTATCTCTCTCTCCACTTCTCCCAGACAGCACAGTCGCGTTGCCAGATTTGGGTGCATTTGGCTGCCTCTGCCAGCACTGCTCACATTTGCTGCTGCTGCTGCTGAGGGTATCCTGCTGGGCAGGACGAGTGGAAAAGGTATTTGCAGCTCTGGGCTATCCAAGAGCCAATGTTGCCTTCTTACCTCTGTCATGCTAAGCAGAGAGGTCTGCTTTCCAGTTTCTGGGCAGGCTTTTGCTGACCTGAGTTTTGTCTGGTCAGAAGAAATTGGCATAGTAATACCTGGCTCTGAAACCTGTAACCCTCCCTGAGGTGAAACAAGTGTGTTGGGCATGTGAACACCTGCACGAAGGTGTTTGAATTCTGCTTCTGTTTTGTTGAAATCTACTATTAAACCCAAGGCTGCATGAGATGAGCTTGGTCTCTCCTAAATTGAGGTGTTCAGTTCACAGATTGTTGTGTCCTACTGCACCAAACATCTGTGCAGGTATGTGATACATATGAAAAGTCCCTGGTGTACTCCAAAAACAATTTATATCCTAAGCAGAGAGACAGCCAGTCAACTTCCCAGACAGCTTGCTTTGGGAAAGCTGTGCTGCTGCTCACATGGTGAGCAGTGTAAGGTTTTTAACAGAACACTTGAGCATGTTTTAAAACCACAGGCTGTCCTGAAGACCACAAGGGGTGGGGTGGGTTTGCTGGCATGTTCTTCTTTCCTCATATGCCCTCTTTCCCCATGTGGAATTTTTTTCCCATGGCGTGGATCTTGGGATGATGTCACATTTGCACAGATTTCTGGCTCTGCACCCAACCCTGTCCTTGCAACAAACTCTCTGGCATGGTGCATACACTGTGCATTGACTGAGGGGCATGAGCGGGAGTGTCACTCTGTTTTGGAGGGGCACAAGCAGGAGTGTCACTTTGTTTGGGTGGCTGCAGAGGTCCCTCCTGCACCTGTGGAACACATTTAGCCCTCTAGGGGACTTTCCAAGCACATGTCCCTCACCAGAGGCAGGATGAGGCAGTGAAGCAGCCAGGGAGGTTCTTGGGCAGCCTGAACATGTGTCATTGTAATGCTCATTGGCATTAAGTCCTTTGAACCCGAGGTCTGGACATGGATTTCAGCCTTGGCACTTGTTACACACCTTTTCTATAAAGGCTTAAGTGTCCCTTTACAACAAACACTTTGGAGCCTTTGCCTGGCTCACGTCAGGCTCTCCTTGTGACTAGGACCTGCATATGTGCTTAAAGTCTTATTTGAAAAGTTATCTTCATAAGGAAATGTAGGATTTCCTCTATTCCTGAGTGCATTTCTCACCAAGTAGCAGCATTGTTTGTCCATCTTATGCTCCATTTCCCACCATGATCTTATCAAGTTTCAAGTGGGAGGGAAAGGAAGCAGTCGAATGCAGCAGCACAGCGATACAACCAATACAACCCCGGAGCAACACAAGCTCCTTTTGAAAAATATTGTGACTCCTGGCAGGATTTTGACTATTGATAGCATTGTATAACAAGCTGCAAGTTTGAGACTTCTAAACATGGCTTTGCTTCCAAAGGGACCCTTCTTGTTCACATGCCCTGAATGCTCATCACTCTGTTGTGCTGCTGGTATGGACATTCCTGGAAATTGTGGTTTGTGCCTTTACCAGAATTTTATTTCAGCACGAAACCAGAGCTGCAAGTGGTGAACAACAGTCATAGTGTGACTGGGTTGTTCCATCTGCAGGATGGATTATTGAATCATAGCTCTGGGGCACTTCTGTTTTGCTCTGTGAGAGATTCTTGAACTGGTGCTTTGAGGCTTTCTGAGGTAAAAATTAGGAAGAGCAAAATTTTCTGGCTATTTATTGCCAAAAAAGCAAATGAGCAAAGAGAAAATGAAAACTGATTTCTGAACTTAAAGAAACCCAACAAAATTTTGCTACGAATTTGATTTAAAAAATATTTTAAACTCAGAGGGTTCTAGTTCTGGTCTTTTTTATTGAAATCAGTTTCCATAGAAGCCCCAAAAGAGATCATTGCAAAAGGTGTAGTTTTGCCAATGATATTCTTGGTAGGAGACATCATGCTAGTCATGGATATTACCTTTACAGCAGATACCTCTCTGCATATAGATTTGATGCTATTACTGATCTCATAATACATGCATGTATGTATGTATTTTGTATTCCCGTTCATCCTAAAGATATAAATCAATGCTGTTACAATTTCCTGCCTCATTTGAATTATTAGTATGAAATGCAGGTACTTCTTTTGCTGTTAACTTCTATCCTTTCAGGGTCGACATTAGGAAAATATTTTTTATTAATATAACACTTTATTTTGGCTTACATAACAACTAAGAGCAACTAATGGCAATCTGTTTCTCTAGAGATGCTGTTGGTAATCTGTGGCCCTAAGAAATGAATTTCAATTTATACTTAGCCAGTTGGAAAATATAATCTTTCTCTGAGAAACAAAATAATTTATTTTTCTATTAAGTTAGGAGATTTTTGGACACAGGACTGCTTTTCAGTACTCTCTATGTATACATCCCTACTGGTAAATAAAAGAGAGTCAAGGACTGATCTTTGTGTGGGAGGCGAAGGGGGACAAACAGGTTCATGTCCATTCTGCTCCCTGCAGAGCAGGCTGGCTGCATCCACACTTAACAGCACTTGGCCCTGGCTCTCTCCTGGGCCCCATGTAGAACTATGATTATTATTTTTACTGAATTTTCCCAGTTTCACTTGTCTAAGGAAAATGAGTAAAGTGTTGCAGCTGACCACAGCAGTGGGTTTCCCCCATGATCCTGCTGGTGTGTTTTGCTGGTATTTACACAAGGCCATGTGAGGTTGCAAAGCCATCCAGGATGGTTCTGGAGAAGTAGTGGTGCAGAGGGAGCCAAACACGATGCTCCTTTCTCAAATCAGCCACACTGATAGTCACACTGGGGAGAAGTCCTGCAATGAGCCATCTCAGCACACATGTCCAAACCCTGCTTTGCAGACAGCTGGTGGGGAGGTTCAGGGCAAAGCAAGAAATCACCTGACTGAGGCAGTGCTTGATGGTCAGGGGCTTGGTGCAGGGCTTTTCCCTGTTCCCTTACTTGGGATATAGATATATTCTATGTGACAAGCACTTTCTCAAGGGAACTTTGGGTAGAAATGAGGGCTGGGGAGGGTTGGAGGGCTGCAATTTTCCCCTCCCCAGCAGCACCACTGCTTGCTGCAGCCTGCAGCCCTGCCCATGCTGTGTGATGTGTGGCACAGACAATTGCTTTGAGGATGGCAGCTCAGGGATAGCTGACTAGGAATGAAAGAAGCCACCTAAAGCCTTGTCAGAGCCTGGCAATACTATCTCAATGGGTTTTTCTGTCTAGCCTCTAGGAGTCACAGGTTGCACCTTCTCACCAGCCCTACCTCAGAGGGCTCTAGCTGAGCCTGACCTGGAGAAAAGCTGTGCTCACCTTTCTTACCTACAGGCTGAGGAGAGAGGAGGGCATGCCTAGGACTGCCCAGGCAGGAGAACCATGTGTCAGCAGCAGGATGCTCTGCAAGGCTCTGGGCTTGCAGTGGGAGCTGGGTTAAGATCTTTTAGATATCATTTTCCACTGCTGGTCAAATAGATGCTGGAAAAGCACAGCAAGGACTGGGTGCAATGTGGCAGAATGCTGCTGGTGGAATGACAGAGCTGTACATAGAAAACTGTTATTTTTGCAGATATTGTGGCTTCTGTTTTGTCTCCGTCATCTGAGAAGGCAGCTCCTGGCATTCCAATAAAACTATGGAGTTAATTTTAATTACTGACAACTGCAGCTTGGGTTGCCATGGAAACACAAAGAGCTGCCACTTGAACAAGTTTGGTCTGTAACTTGCTGTCTGGAAATATCATATGGGGTCTGATTCCTATCTTCTGGCTATCAGTAGCAAAAAAAGCATGGCCACAGTATCAGCCCAGTTTAAACAGTGCACAGTCAGTTTAGGTAAGAATAAAACCCCCACCTTTTTCCTAATACGTGCCATTTCTCTGTGGTTCTAAAATAAAATTGGTATGTTCCTACTTTCCTAATGACTTGAAAAACAGTCCCCAGCCAGTTGATATTAGAGTTGAAAAACAGCTATTAGGTCACACGGTCCCCATACAAAATTGTTCCTATGCTATTTTTTCCTACTACTTTTCACTGTCTAATTAAAAATGCAGCTGCATTTGTAATAAAATCTTCTTCAGCTTTAGTTTCAGGGCCAGAATATTATACCTAAATCACGAGTTACTGGACAAAGAAAGTTATTTCCATTCTGAGCTTTTCAGTTTGTTGCTGTTTTCTTAGCCTGAAGTGTCTCATTTTTACTCCCTTTTTTCTGCGAGTAACTTCGAAAAGCCAGAATCTGTTTACTTTGTATTCCTAAAAACCACAGAAAAAGCTTGTTTATTTTTTTGCATTTTGTTCACTAAAAATATGGTGTGTTGAACTAAGGCTGGAGTCAGCGCTATAACTTACTGAAATTAGTGGAGTTAAACCCATTAAATGCTGGGATTCCTTTCCCTCTACTTGTGCTTTACATTATAAATTATGCAAAGTATCTCAGTTGCTGCAGGTCCTGGAAGAGTTGGGCTCTTCTCACACGGCTCAAAGGTGTTTTAAGTACTCTTTGCAGAACAGGTTTGTTAAAAGCAAATACTGATGCACTTTTAGAAAAGGAATACTGAGTGGGATTAGAGTTGTGCCTTCAGCTTCCTCACAGTAAATACATTACAGATTTCTATGGTGCTTATCATTTTTTTATTCCTGCTCTATGGTACTTGAACACAGTTCCCACTGGTTTCAGCTAATTGTCCCATTTTGATGGCAAGAACACACTGTCCCCTTTGGGGAGGCCCCATCCCCTTTCCCAGAGGCTCCCCCAGTATTATCCTGAGCAGCTGCTTCCCTGTCCAGTGTCTCCAATCCCCCACACCACACTCAGCTGTGAACACCTCTCTAAACTTGTGTCCACCTTCATCTTGTGGACCTCCTAATCCATCTCAGGAGTTCAATTGCTCCAGACTCTGTGGGACAAAGGGAGAGCAGGTGTGCCCACACTTGGACCTTGGAAACCTGAACTGCCCTACAGAAATATTTTCCTCTCTGTTGACTTTGTAGGGAGCTTGGCTAGTGAATCTCAGGACTCATTGTTAAACTGTTTGGACTCACCCAGGGCATTTTGACCAAGTGCTCTCTTAAGAGCAGCCCAGACAGCAGATCTGAGCAGGCCTGGATTCTCCTGGGAACAGCCTCAGGCAGCATCACTGGCTTCCATTGGAACAGGACACGTCCCCACAGCTGCACCCCAGCAATGCCAACTTGCTGCTGCCCTTTTCCTCATGACACACAGGACTTCCTGGATTTCAGTGCTCCAACTTTTCCCCTCCAAAAAGTTGTAAAACCATGTGCCACCATCCTGAGTAGGATACCTAAAAATTATGAGGAACTGGACTTATCCTAAAAGCCTTCTTCATTTTCTGATTATGTTCCAGCTAACTCTTTTGCTTCAAAAACTGGAGGATGTATAACTGATGCTCTAGACAGAAGCTTTGGAAGTCTCTGAAGCACCAGCGAAGTGTCCTGGGTTTGAGTGCAGGGAAAGTCAGACACAGGATTTCAGTGGGTATCTTAAATGAGGGAGAATCATTCCTCTATGTTTTACAGTATGTACTGCTTTGAACTGGAGATTTAGGTGAATGCAAGAAGGTTATTTAATGCTCAGCTCTATCTAGAACTTTCCTCCAGTTTGTCAAACTAGGCAGAAAGTTTTAATAAATGAAAATAGTGGGTCTGACACATCCCTACTGCTATATTTGGAGAATGGGTAAAGAGCACAGACTGTGTGGCAGCTTTTGTGGAAAACGTTCAAATGGCTGACAACTCACATATGAGCTGATGAATGACTCAAAAAAGAGCTTAGCTCTCAATCTTACTGTTGGCACCCACAAGGAATCTGATTCCAGACACGTGTCCTTTTGTGGTTAGGAAATCCATAGCTTTCCCCTGTGCTCAGCTGTTGGGAGATCACAAGACAGAGGATGTAAGTGCACCCCCCTGCTGAGCTATGTCTGGCTTTCAAGGGAAGCTGCCAAGGAGACGAGTAAGCCAGATACAATCTCCTGGTCCTTCTTCAGCAGTTTCTGTGGCCAGCATGGCTGTGCCCCACCTCTGACAAGTCAAGTGGTCTCATTCTCTTGTGTTTGGGCATTGGAACACCCCTATAGGTAACATGTTGTATGTGGTTTGAGACAAACCACACTGTTGACTACTCCTTGACTTTCTTTTGTAAATTTATATGGTCCTTTCATACTGGGGAAGCAAAAGCCACCACAAACACAGTTAGTATGCCACTCCTACGCTTTGGGAGTTTTGCTGGGAGGTGATGGAGGCAAATTTCCACCTGCAGGACCAGACGTGATTAACTATTTTCCACTGTAATGAACCGCTCATTTCTTACTTTCCTTCAATTTTGCTGTTTTCTAGACCCCTGTACAAACTGCTTGTTCAAGACCTGTTTAAAGTGACGATACCATACTGGTTTTGTCTGAATGCTTTTTGTATACCTGAATGCTTTTGTATAAAAGATACCACTTTTGCAGTCTGGGTTGTCTCTTGGTGAGATTCCCTATGTCATCATGAGGCAGGACAATTTTTTCAAATTATCACAAAGATGATAAGATGATCTAAGATTTTGAATATTTCCATTGAAAAGATACGCACTGGAAATTCATAATAAAATACTAATTAATACATGTTTTTAGCTAATCAAGGACTTTCATTGCAAAGTCCTTAAAGTGAAAAAGTTAAAAATGTCCCATTAAGGGAAGAGGCTGACTGTAAGATTATTCAGTTGCTTTGTTTTCAAGTGAAATGCAATCCTGACTTCTAAAAGTGAAGCAGAAAAAAATCCGCAGCAATTTCCCAGTATGATTGTGAAACAAAAAGGAGATAAAGAAAATCATGGCTTTTGAAATAGTGGAGGATTTTTCTGAGGAAGACTTTGAGACAGTCTTAGAATAAGTAACAGCTGTCTGCAACAAAGGCATGCGATGCACGCACGACAGGAGTGGGTCATGAACTGCATTGAATGTGCCACATAACTGCACTGCAGGGCAGCCACGGCAGCAAGGAGAGGCTGTGTGGGATGAGCTCTGTGTGCTCAATGCTGTAGGAAGCCTTTGGCCTCTTGTTCTCCAAGATGGGCTCTGCATTTGGGGTATGTACCTCTGAGGTACAAGGGGTCAAGGGCATTAGCTAGGACATTAGAGGCAAATGGGGCCACTGTGAAGGAGCATCAGCTGCTGTTTGGGGCAATTTTGGGTGTGCTGCTTCTGGGGAGGTCTGGAATCAAGAGGTTCAGATAGAGAAGTGTCATGTTCCCATCTTGGCAATGTATGAGGCGAGAGGGTCCTCATGTGCAGTGGAGGGCATGACCAGAGGTTTGGGCTAGTGGAAAATATAGCACAGATTTAAACCCACCTGAGCAGGAGGAGGATCTATGCCCACCCTGACGGCCAGACTGGGGGACATGTCCCTGAAGAAGCCTTGACAGTGGTGTGAGCTGTCCTGCCTGGTCTCCAGGTGCCAAAGTGCTCAGCAGCTGCTGAGAGGTCAACCCCTTTCCAGAGGGTCAACCTGCCTCTGCTTTGATGTGCAGGGGTTGGTATGTCCTCCCCAGATATGCTCAGCAAACAGTTATGGCTTTTGGGGGGATCTAAAATGCACTTAAATGAGATAGATGAGTGCCCTTCTCTGCCATGGATTAGCGGGCACCAGAAAGAGCAGAGCAGCCCTGGAAAATTTCCTTGTTTTATTGCAAGCTTGTTTTATTGATGCACTACATGGTGAGAGTCCAGTTGCTGCAGTAATTGGCTTTATCAGGTGCATTTATCCAACATGTGCTAAAAAATAGACACAGAGCAGCCAGGAAAATGTTCCCATGTCTCCTTCCCATCCGGAGTGGGTCTCTTCCAGGGACATGCCAGCAGCACGTCCACCTCCTCATGGTGGCCCATCCCATGTACCAAGCTAAAGGCATGGTCACAGTTAGTATCAGCAAAAGTCATACTCTTGTTGCACATCAGAAACTCCCCCTCTCTTTGGGTCCTGTACTTGTGACTTCTCAGTGTGCATCACAGCACATTTTGCACCCATTTCCTGGCTGAGGTGACTCATGTGGTGGAACGTCATTTTTCTCAGAGTGTGATGGCAGTAACTGAATAATTTTAATGCCTCTGAATGCCAAATTTTTTTAAACATGTTTCTGTTTTGTGTGTAGTAGACTTAATGAGAAGGCTAAAGCTGTTGTGTTTTTAAAATTCAGTTTCAGTTGCTGTTTTTTTCCTGACTTTTCCTCTTTTCTGATTTTCTCCAGTATTTTATAACACTAGAGATATGTCTGAGTAATGATTTCTTTGGTAATAGTCCTTACTTGTATTAAAATGCAATATTTTTGCATTTTAGAAGGCTTTTTGAAACCTAAATTGCTTTTCCTGGGTGAGATGTCTTCCTTTTTTCTCCCTTCAGTATGTTTAATTTGGGGGCTGTTCAATTCAGTATTGTTATTCTTTCCATGGTTTACATGGTGATCAAGGAATTTACAGAAGAAATTTCCTTTTTTCATAAGATTTTAGCATTGAATTCCATAACAGTACATACTACCTAAAAATAGGTGTCAAGTAGCATGTAAGATGAACTGAAGTGAGAGTGAGACATAAGTGAAGTGTCTGTCATACTTAGCAGTTTTGAAGCCTTCAGTCTCTCATTTCATATCTCTGAACTAATGAGAAATTCTGAAATTGAATTTGTGCAAAGCAAATGCGCTGACTTGGTGACTTTGATACATCTTGAGAGGCCTTTTGGGGGAAGCAGACCTGGCAAGTGGCAGTCTGAGAGGTTTTTCACCATCTACCCAGAACGCCCAACTACTGATGCCCAGGCAAGGAACATGGCTCTGCCTATGCCTCCTACACAGCACATGGAAAGAAACAATATCCTCCAGGAGCTCGCAAAAAACAGGAGCCCAGCTTCTACCCTGACATGTGCTCTCCTTTCAGTACAGAAAGGGCTGGAGGAGAGGAGGGAGGGAGCAGAGCTTGCAGGGGACAGGAGCTCCCTGTAGCACCCAGGGTTGATCTGGGCTTAGGTGTGGGTGCCTGTGACCCTGGAGAAGAGGTGGAAATATGGGAGCCCTCGGACAGGCTTGGGCAGCCCTGTGGGCTCCTGCCCTTGCTAGTGCCATAGCTTGGAAAGCTTTCCAGCTTTCAGGCTCCTCATGATCATTTCTTCAGAGAGGCTTTCCTGAACACTGCTGTGTGCCTGGCACCGCTCAGGGTGCTCCCAGTGGCCTCCCAGCCAGGGGGAGGTGGATCTCCCCAGGGCTGAATTTGGGTTCAGTCTGGTTTGCCATTGGTGGGGCAGTCCCTCCACAGGCATCTGGCACTGCCTTACCTGACCCTGTATCTACCCTACAGCCAACACTGCTTTTCTTTCCTTTGGCACTTGGTCCTTTTCCTTGAGGAACTCTGATTTGCTGAGACTTTGTTGATGGAGGCTCTGTATGACTCGGCTTGGTCTTATCCTTACTTACTTTTATTTCTGTTTCATCCTTTTAGAGCACATACTCAAGTCAAATCCATTACTCCCATTCTGAACTCTGACTAAGACACATGGTTTTAGAGAGAACACCACAAAATGGAGGATTTACAGTAATGTACTCTCAGGTTTCATCACTCAGTATGAAATATAAATGCCTTCTTTCATACTTTAAGGCATTTTCTTTTAACTTTGCATCTCTAGTGCCTATTATGTTATTCTCTGCTTGTTGCACCTTCCTCTTCTTTCCTTCCTGTCTTTCATGTTCCTTAATTTCTGCTAAAATCTTCAACTGTTTTTTTTTTCAATTTTTCGCTTTTTGCTTGTAGGAGCAATCACAGATCAGCATCAAATAGCTGTATGAGTCCTAGTAACTGTTTTTATCTCTAGAGATTTTAAACTTTGTCAGAACATCCTGATAATATACTGATTGAAATTCCCCTCTGAAGTCTCAATTTAATACACACTGTTGTTTCCCCTGTAACTCTTTGCAGACAGACACTGATGTTTTTATTTAACCTCTTGAGAAGACACAAAATGGGAAACAAGCAAGTAACAAGCATTTCCAAATCCCAATGCTATAAATCTGGTTTGTTTCCCTTCTGCTTACAAAAGTGGCAAATTATTTATTTTATTATCTGATATCACACCAATAACAAGAGCAGTCTGTTCCATGCAGTCCAATTATGAAAAATTGCCTGAGATAAAATGACTCACAGAGGGCCTGCTTTTCATGGCACTGTTTCAAGGAATTATTTACCTGCATGAAGTGAGGAGAATTTACACTTATGCTGGCAGCTGAAAATTTCCAATCAGAAAAAAAAAGAAATTTCCAGATAAAATCATAGTCAGTCACAGTTGTTTGGACCATTTTCTTGATGCATGAAGTCTAGTTGGACCCCAGATGAGGAATTTTTCTAACTTCAGCCAATGGTAGGAATTATGGCATTGAGATGGATTGGAGGGGTCTTCGAATTCCTTCCCAAACTGGTTTTCTGAAAAGCTTAGTACAAGTTTGACTACTCAAATGCTTTTTGTTCAGATGTGGGAATGTGAGGGGATTTGATTCTTCTGGGCTTGGTATTTTAACTGGTTAGTGGTAAATCATCTAAAAGACTGCATCATTCCCTGGATGTGTGTGAAGTGTTGGTAGAAGAGAAATGTTAGAAATGAATGTCCATAATAATACTAGAGTGTCAGTTATTTTATTTGGTTATATTCACTTCCAAATGGCTGGATCCCCTCTTGTACAGTGTCACAAAATGGAAGTGTCTAAAAGAAGCAGAGATCAGATTTCTTTGCCAGAAAGCCATGTAACAGAGGATTAGTTATTTTTTCAGTTTTATCTCAAAAATCACTAATGTCTTGACCTCCATTAGCAGTGCACAGCCTGCTGAGGCTTCAGCCTTTAGGAGCAGTTGATGAAATTCATAGATTCAGTTCATCAGGCTTTCATATCAAGTGGAAATATTCTGAGTATATGTACATGGGCGTGTAGACAAGTATAGAGAGAGAATGACTGTGTTGGTCTGCAGCTGCTTCAGAACACTCTGTCCCATCCTAACCTCACTCCTGTGCCTCCCACAAACCATGGGGGCTGAATTTTCTGCACCATCCTGGCTGCTAATATGGGCACTGATGCTGCACTGGCTGAGTGGGGAGAGGGGAGGTGGTTGGAAGCACACAAAACCAGGAGCCTGCATCATCAGTGGGGGACTGAACCATTGCTGGAAACAAAGAGCATTTCTCAGCTCAGCAGCATGTTAGTTAAAATTTAATGTTCAGCAATAGAGGAAAAAAAATTGTTTTCTGAACATGTTTGTGTGACAGGGGGGTAAGGCTGTCACTTTGGGTGCAGACCAAGTGAATGAGTTTTCTATTCACCTGAAAGGTGGCACATGCAATTAGCCCTAAAGGTTCCATAGACAAATTTCCACTCCCCAGCCCTGCCAACAGCCTGGTAACAACTCTGCAGCCATTCTGGGTACTGAGAATGAAAAGAGAGCAAGGACAGTGCATTATTGGGGCTTTCAGTAACAAGCAAAGCAAATTTTGCTTGTTTTTTTCCTCTCCCTTTTGTCAGTTAGTATGTTCTTGGAAGAGAAAATGCTTTACTTCCAGATCAAGTGGTTAAGATTAATGATTTATAGCAGAGGAACATGAAGATGGTTTACCAGGATGGGCTTCTGTGGAAACGTTGGTGGTGATGGTAATCACCTATTCATGTTCATATGTGTAGTATTTTTGTGTGTTTTTGTGTGGATGTGTCGCTGGAAGATTCTACTAAGCATATCTTCTTTGAAATCAGAAAATAACCCTTTTCTCTCTCCTTTATGTCAGAGAACAGCAGTAGACACATTCCATCCTCCTGAAAAATTCATGCTTGTTCTGGGAATTTCTTTGGCCTCAAGGCAGCACATTTAGAAATGTACTTTTAAAAGAGGAGCAAGAAAGATTTGCTGAGCCACTGCCAAGTCTTGCAGAGGTCCCTGCCCTGAGATGGTCTTTTTCCCCAAATAAACCTCCACAAGCCTGAGCTTCCTGCTCCACTCAGACCAGCTTTCACTGTGTTGTGGTGCAGTGGCTTTGCTGGAGAGGAAGCCTTGAAGTCTGATGCAACCCAGTCAGGACAGTTTGCCATGTGCTGTGCTTTGCCACATATCGTGGTAAAAAAAAAATATATAGGGTAAAACAATTCCTGCAGAGTGCAATCCTGCTTTGAGGCAGACATGCAGATACAAGAAGGTCTCACAGACTGTGAGGATGAAAAGAAGTGCTGTTAATGAAAGAGGATGCAGCTAACAGGATCATTATTGCCTGGAGCAGTTATAAATCAATGGAGAGGTTAAAAAACCAGCTGTGCTGCAGCAGTGATGGAGTGCCTCCAGGGTGCCTCTGGGTCCAGAAGAAGGCCTGCAGGGTGTCCCAGGAGGATGTCCACCTCAGATGAACAGAAAGTTTCATATTCAGATGAACAGAAAGTTTCATATTCAGATGAACAGAAAGTTTCATATTCAGGATGAATATGAACCTACCAGAGGCAGCAGGGCTGACTAAGGGCTGACTGAGGCTGACATCCTCTCCTGTATCAAGTCTGTAAGTGCTTACAAAAAGGCTGACATCCTTACAGGCTGACATCCATGCAGACAACAGACAAAGATGATTTTGCTCTTTTTTTTGGTTTATGAGACAGTCTCTCTAAGAAAAGCATCCAGCTTCTGACCTTTCAAATGCTAGAATAGCAAGCTGACCACTTCAGCCACCTGATGTTTTGTGATGGGCATGTGTGCTATCTCACATCAGTGTGGTCTTCAAAGGAAATGAGACCACACAGTTTCCACTTCCATCCATTGTTCTTTTCTTCCATCCATCCATCCATCCATCCATCCATCCATCCATGCATCCATCTGTCAGTCTCTACTGCCCAGCAAATATCAAGAAATTTCAGTTCTGATGGAGAGACCTCAAAGATGATGTATTCATATTTATATCATGACATTTGACCTCTATCCACTCTCTGGGAAGAGGAGAGACACCAATTAATGTCCCTGCACACTGAGAGGTAGCAGTGAGAGGTGAAGCATATTTGTTATTTGGAATCAGCTCTGCAGTCCTTTCTTCTGCTGGTAGGCAGGAGTGTGGCAGGCTGTAATGATGCTGCTGGACTTGTGGTGGTGTTTTGCTGGCTGGAGACCTCTGGGACACAGAGCACTTCTCTGTGGAAAGCCAATGAAAAGATGGATGCATTTTACTCACAAAACACTCAAAATAATCCACTGGATAAATAAACCAGATTTATATATACAATAACAGGAAAGTTCTGTATTTGCAGAAGCTGTTCACAGGCAATATGCCAGGCTATGTCTTTCTTGGAGACCACAAACTAATCTGTGCTCAGTGAATTGCCAACTGGCCCTTTTTCCTTCAGCAGTATCACAAAGGGCTTTACAGGAGGGGGTGGGCAGCCCTCCTTTGCTTTCCTCAGGCAGCCAAAAATGTCCAGAAGCAATAGGATGGTTTTCACATGGGACAGGCAGACCCAAGTCCAGCTAGATGGATTACCATTCTGGGCTGAAGACAGTGAATATTTGTGCTAAGCTTAGCGGTGTTGCAAGGGCAGCTCTGAAACCTGCTTTTTTCCTAGTATTGCCTGTGGTGAAAGGGCGTCCTGATTCTCCTCTTGGTCTAGGTTTTGGACATCTCCAGGATGACTGAACAGCACCAGGTGGATGTCGCCCTGGTGGGGCAGAACTGTGGTCCCTCTCTCCCCATCTCTGAAGGGTGGTGAGTCAGGTAGTGGTGCTGTGTGCTCTGGTTATGACTCACAATGTGACTAACCCACGCAGGGAAACAGAAATCCGTGTTACGTCCTTGTGTAGAGGAATGGGAAGATTCCTCAAATACACTTTGAAATATTGCTCAGAGAGGGATGTCAAGATCTGCCCAGTGGAGCCATCTGACAGAAGATGGAGAAATGCAGGGTGGAGCCAATCAACTTTTGTGAGGATTGAAAACATGAATTGCCTAGGCCACTGCAATGCCCTCCTGGGAATATGCACACAAAGGTAAAAGTGTTGCATAATAGTTTATGAAATTCCTATTCAGAAATGCTCCAGATGGCACAGGGATTCCCCCAGTTGCATGGTTATGAACTGCTATCAGCTGGCAAAAAACGATATTGAGAGAAAACTGCCGGGCTGGAAGTGAGCCCTTTTACATTCCCTCTAAATACTACAGTTGCTCTTTCCCACTACTGCTTCTTTGGTACCCAAGGCATCTTCCAGCAGTGGCTGCATGGATGAGATTTTCATCATAACACCAGTGTCATTGGCATAAGGCTGTGCTGTCCTAAGATTCACAGACCCTGCATAAGTCTGCCCATGTTTATTTTTATCCAGGCAATTGGGAACCATTCTCATGAAATCCATGCAAGGTGTGCTCTATTAGCCACACTGGACACCAGAGCTTCATAGCTGGCTCAAGGCAAACCACCCTGGTGCCACTGCTTGATGGCTTGAGCCTGTCCCCTCTTTTGACCACGGGTGTTAGGAGGGTCTGTGCCCCGCCTGAGCAGGACAGGCTGCTGGACTGGCTCCAAACTAGGCTTTTAAACCATTTGGCTTGCCAGCTTCTCTAACTTGCTGTAATGCCTTGCTCAGGGTATTTACCACCAGGCTTTGCTGTCTCCATTTTGCTGTCACAGCTACAGTATTAGCAACTATCCAACTTATTTGTGTTAGGGCACAGTGGGCTGCAGCTCATGCAGGGACTGAAATTACAGTTGTGCTCTATGGGCACAACACCACGGCTGTCTCCTCTTTACATCTGTAGCTGTTGTCTTGGCTCTTTCCCCCCCATGCATCAGCTGCTTTACTCGGCATTCCTGGCTGTGCTGTCTAGGGAGATGGCTTTCTCAGATCAGATGTTTGTTCCTCATTTGGATAAATAGAAACCTATGTAAGATTTTAATAAATATAAAGATTAAACATAGACATAGACATAAGCAAAACAACTTGAACCCTCTCAGGCTGGGGTCCTTCAATTAAGACAATCACAGTTTTAAGTATGATAAAAAATGACATTTCTTGACACTTGCTGTGTTTGACCCAGTATTTGTCCAAGACAGAGTTTGACATGTTTGAAGTCTTGCACAATGTGTTACTATAATTCTCTCTGATATTCCAATAAGTATTTGTGTTTGTGTGAGGTGCTGGTGGTGATCAGTGCAGTCTGACTCCTGTCTGTGTATACTTTGCTTTCCATGAATCCTCACGAGTTTCCAAAGTTTTCCTTCCATGGGTATGTGTGTGACCATAACAAAATTATTTGCCTATTTGAAAGAAGCAAACACAGCTGGGACAAATTCATTTTTTGAATTTTGAATTTTTTGAATTCATTTTGAATTTTTCATTCATTGTATTTGTGAGAATATTTTTGGTGGTATTCCCTCTACTCTGCCTTTTCTGGCTGATACTTGCACAGAAAGATAGAAATTTTTTTTTTTTCTTTTGATAAGACCACTACATGTCTCCATTTTTAATTGTGATAAAAAATCACCTTTGACAAATCTGCCCATTTAAAAGTCAACCTCCATTTATTGAAATGAAATAAAGGAATTGAACTTCAGTTCTGCCAGAGAATCACTCTTCTCATATCCTGAGCACACATTACTTCTGGATCTCTGTGGAATACAATAGGAGAGAGATTATTGAACTGAAGTTTCAAGCATAGAAGCAGAGCTCTGGCCAATTACATTTTTTCAGGGCTGAAATTGGACTAGTGAAAAAAAGGAATATCAAAGCACAAACCAATGTGATGTAGAATCAAATCACTTCTGGGACAAAATGATTCTCTGACTGGAAAGGTGAGGGAAGTGATGCTGTATTTTTATCCTTAATATCTGCCTGCCCTTCATACCTTGCTTCCTGCCTTTGTCTTCTATCTTAATCTTTGTTATGTGGCTGCTTAAAATTCAGTGATCGTACCAAGTATTAAATGTCAGAGTGTTTTGCCTTTTAATTACTGGTCTTGTTGAGGGTGTGCTGGACAGTGGTGTGGAAGCTCAAACCACGTGCTCCTTCAGGACCTCATGAGGATGGTTCCCAGGAGGTCACCTGCACAGGACAGGGCAGAACAGACTGGCTGCCAAATGTCCTGTTTACTGCAGTGAGATGAGGTTTCACAATCAGCTGTTATGGAGTCAGTGCTGACTTTCCAGTATCTTCCTGTTCCTGTTTGAAGGGCATTTATATTCCATAGTTTGTATAAGGTGGTGAGCTACTATTTTCTTCAAATATTTAATTTTGTGGCAAGTTTTACTACATTTACTTCCTTTCACATCATACCTTGCCCTGGGCAGCCTGGGCACCTTTACACAAGATTCAGCTGCACCATCTGGGAAGCAGTCTGTAGGTGGTTGCAGAACCCACACATACTGCTATTGTTCTAATTCAAGGTTCTAATGCCTGCATTAATCATCAGATTGACTCCCTTGTGTTGCATTTTTAAAGAAAGCCTAAATTGCTCTATTTGTTGTAATTAATTACAGTCTCATTTATATCAACTTCTCTTACACAAATTATTTCCTCTGATGCAATGTAAATGTCTCAGTTTTTACAGGCCTTCGATTATGGTGCCATCTGTGCTTCTGTTATTTCAGGAAATTTTCATTTTATGACTCTCTTCATGTACACACCACAAATGTGAAATACGTGATGCAAGGAGTCATCACTGGGTTAAATCTAACAAGATACAGACAACCTCATTATGCTGAGATAAAATGTTCAGAAAAAAAAGAATCAATGATTTGCGAAAATTACGGTAGCTTCAGAGAAAGTGTTTTTACTCTTTGTATCAGTCAACTGAGTATTCAGATAGTGCAAGTTCTCTACAAGTAGTATTTGCTTATCCAAATGAGGTACAAACCCAGTATGCCTGGATAGTTTATATATTGTTTGAAAAGTTATTTAAAGGCCCAATTAACCAAATGATTTTTGATAAAACCAATGCTGAAGACCCAAAGTTTGTACTATGGACATTTCAAGGACACTTCACATTAGCTCCAGCCTGTTCTCGTGGATTGGACATCCTCCAGCAGTTGAAGCCCACCTTTGGATTTAGCTTCATCCAGAAAGAGATAAGTTTGCATGGTTGTCTTGGGTTATGTAACCAAAACAAAAGTGTATTCTATTTCATCGATAGAAAGCACTTGGGGGATGGTTTCTTTTTTCTTTATCTCTTGTAACTCCAACCGGGAGGAGAGTGGATGCCTTCTGATAATAGACCAGCTGTTAAAACCAGGTGGGGCAGTGTTTCTTATCTCTTTCATCAACTGTCCACCCTCTGGGGGATATCCTCTGTTAATGGGCCATTAAGGCTCACCAGTGACATGACACATTGCATCATCCCATTGTGAGATGCTCCACCCAGTGGGGAGGAGCCAACCATTCCCTACCTAGATAAAAATGGGGACACAGGGACCCCAGCCATCCTCTTTTCCACTGGATTCCTGGAGGAAGACTGGATACATCTCACCTNGTCTTTCCAAACCAAGACAATGGTCCACTCTCACACAGCGATGGAAATCAATGTTAAATAGGGGTCATCATCAGGATGTTTTACTTCATAAGCAAGCTTTTGATTTTAACCAAAATGCTCCTGTAAATGCACCTAGACATTGTTTATAATGACAATTGGAACAAAAATATCTGTCAAAAGCATTTCTTTGTGGAACACAGGAATTCAGACCAAATTAAATTATTAAGCTGAAGTGTCTCCATTCTCCACTCCCCCGCCCAAACATCCCCAAACCCCATATGTTTTTTGTCAAAAGTTTTTAACTAATTTCACAGATTTCTACTCATACCTTTTCTGTCAGGGCCAGCCCAGGGCATCAAGTGTTTCCCTGGAGGTGGGGGTAGGCTGAGGCTGGGCAGGACATCTGGTAGAATAGGTTAGCAGCCAGTGTGGTCACAGCAAAGCTGTGGCATAGCTCAGGCAGGGACTTCAGCTCAAGGACAGCTTCAGAGAAGAGGGGTGACCCTAGCCCAGGCTTTAAGTGAGGCCACCAACCACCCAAACCCAGGCTACAAAACCCTCAGGAGCTGGGGAAACTGTGTTCAGGACCCCGATATATGTAGAATAATTCCAAATATCCATCTTAAAAAGCAAATACTTTGCTTGCACTGATAAGTGAGACAGAGACTTTCAAAATTATTACATGTTATTGATCTCCCCCTTGGATGCTTTCTGCATTATTGCCTTAATCTGGCTGGAAGGATTTTAACTGCAGTGGAGGAGATGCCGCATATTGCCCTGGAAACACCTGCACATTCTATCAAGGAATACTGTGTGAGGGAGCTGGTTTTAAAATGCTTTCCATAGGAAAATTTCCACTCTGAGAGTCCATGCCTTAGCAAATACTGGAGACTTCAGCTTTGAGAGCTGGAGGTTTTTTGTGGGTGATGGTCATCAGGCAGCAATAAGGTCGGATCATGAGAAAGAATTTTTTTTTATGGTTTTCAGTGGTTTTTCACTGAAACAATAAAAAGAATGAGTTGATAGATTCCCAAGAAGGTGGCTAGGGTGCAGTTTGGACTTACTGTTTTCTGTGGACAGAGCTACATTTTGGACAGAAAATTACTGGCCTGGGACATGCAGGAGCCTTAAAAGTGGGGGAGCAATGGGGAAAAGTTCTCAGAGTCCTGGTTAATTAAGATGTTTCCCCTGATCATTAGAAAATAAAACTATCTTCTGTAAACCCTAGTCACCTGAGAAGGTAGATGATTGAGATTGTTTACAAAAACAGTAAGATTTTTTTTTGGAAGAAATAATAAAATAAAAAAAACGTGCATTGTCTGTTTTGTCTTTTCATCCTTTATATTAAACTTGGGTGATATTTTTCAGTTAGAGTTTTGAAGATTTTGTTTAATGGTGACGTTAAAAGAGAAAGTAACAACAAAACCACAGTATCATTACTCTAGAACTGAACCTTTCAAACCAGTTGCTCTAAGATTTGCAATGAAGTCATGAGGAGCAGCACTGACGGACAAGGAATAGGATATGGTGCTCATCTAAATTAGCTCAGCTCCCCTGTACTAGAGTGCAAGCCCTTACCATCAACTATTGGCAGAAGTTTGTAACCAGAATAAATGTGACTTTCTTATATCTTTCAGAACCTTAATTAGTTATGATGCCCTCTTCTTAAAGACATTACAGAATCAGAACTGGTACCTGAGCTAGGAATCACTGAATTCCTTGGGCAGGATGCTGAGCACATTCAAGCACAGTATCCTGAGCTTGTTCACACTCGTAGCTTTTACAATACTGGCTGGACACACATACAGATTTTTTTTTTTTCCGAATGTTGAAGGAGGATGAATGAAGAGTGTTTATTCTGGAGTCTTGGGAAAAGTGCTAAATTGTGAATTTTGGCACCTTTGGAAAATGGGACAACATTTACCTCATCTAAGGAGCAAGAGGCAGTATGGCTATGCTGGGTGTGTTTTAAAAGACCAAACAACCCAGGGAACAGGCAGGTAACTGCAAACAGCTTGGCTGAAGGAGGGGTACATTTGGGGTTTGGGGGTACAGCACTGCCTGGCTGGGAGGGGAGGAGCCCCATGGCAGTGCTCCATGCAGCAGGTTCTCAGGTGTAGGGCCTTAAGTAGTCAGAAATGGATGCAAGACCTACTGGGCACATAAGCTGAGTGCATCCATACCACTTTAAAAGGTTTTGTATGTATTTTAATATCCATAAACACTACTTTTCAGCTAGATCAGTTTACAGATCAGAAGAACAAAGTGCATATCAAAACTGGCAGCAGGCATCCCTCAGAAAGGGCTGTCCCTGGCTCTGCCAGACAGAACTGTGCACTGTCCCAGGCAGTCAGTGTGTTTAGCAGTTCAAGAGGATTAAAACAAGCTCATTGGATTTGTCACTTGCAGAGTTTTATCCAGCAATCACATTTAATTTCCCAGCTCTCACTGACTGCAACCTAATTTCTACATCTGGATCAGGTGTGTGGAAAGCAGGGCGGGGTGGGAGGAAGCATCAGACTCAGAAAGAGCCGCTGTCAAATTAAACATAATTTAAACTCTTGAGGCTGAAGCTCCAAGAGAGTGATGCAGTGAATAACACAAAGTGCATGCTGGCATGAGCTCCAGAGCTCACTGGGTGCTGTTCTCCCTGTCCCTGCCTTGCTCATAGCAGGTCATGGCTCCCTTTTGGGGAGGTAACCTGCTATTCTGTTCTATCTGCTTAACCAATGAGGGTAGATCTGTTGTCTCATCCATTTCTTCCTGCCCACCTCCATTTTCTCTGCTATGAGAATTTTGGTTCCCCAGCCTTGTCCAGGGTTTAAAATCCCCCTGCTCATGCCCCTGCATCTCCCAGCATAGTTTGTGTGCAAGCTCTAATTCTGTGTGTGCCATCACCCCTTAGATGGTGATTAAGCCTTTCAAGTTTATGGAAGTGTTTCTCTTTTCTGCAGTTATCTCTTAACCAAGTTATCCAGATTTAATTGCTTTAATCATTCCTCGGTTCCTTCCAGACAACCAAGTCATTACTATTTGATTTTTGCTTTTAATTGTTTCCAGTTTCTCAGTGTTCTGGCTTTGTTTTGTACTGCAGGCATGTCTGGAGACCTCAGAGCTTATGAAGACTCCTCTGGTCTTTTGGGTGGACTTCTTCATGAGGGCACAGGGTTAGCCAAGAAGCTGCCCCAGCCCCAGCCCCAGCTGGTGCAGAGCAAGGACAGACCTGCTGCCAGCTTCATGTCTGGGAGCAGATAAAAGCTAAAGAGGGCTTTGGGCTGGAGCTCCAATGGATGTGCAGGGCAGAGTGCCCCAGGAGATCTGCTGGTGTCCCCAGCTCCCAGTGATGTTGGGAACAAATCTAAGAATGATGTTTTTCCATGTGCAAATGCTAGGAAGTGTGTGGAATGAATGTTTTGAATCACTTTATGACACGTTGCATCTGATCTCCAGGCTTTTGGAAGCTTTCCATCCAAATTATTTGTTTGGAGTTTATTTCTAGTTTTTAACTTTTGGGGTTAAAGCAAATGCCTTGACAGTAGAGTCTGATGGCTCAGAGATGAGTGCTAAGTTTCAGAGTCTCTCCTTGGTTGAACCCAACCTCACAGGCTTCCTGCGGCAAGAGGTTGGTGAGTTTTGACTCTGGAGTTTCATACTATTTATTGTCACTACTGCCCAAATTGTAAATTAAAGTACAGCCTCAGACTGCAAAGAAAGGATAGGGTTTAACATGTAGTGAGAGGCATGTCTGTGAGGCATGTGGAGTGAGCATTTCTATTTTTTTATATTTCCTTCCATGCATCTTTCAATTTATTAAATATTAATAATTTGTTGCATCTAGAAATTGACATTAGGTAGAAGAAAGAGAATCAATTTTTAATAAATATGAGCAATAAATAAAACATTTAATAAATTATGCATGGAAAAAGATTACTGAAAGATTGAATAATGATCTTGTATACATACTCAAGTTATTATTTATTAATAACTTTTTGCAGTACAGCATTCACAACACTCAAGAAAAGTACAGTTTTACCTGAAAAGTAAACCAGAAAAGAGGAGAACTGCAAGTTTCCATTTTGTACCTCAGTGGCGTTGAGAATTTTAAATGTCTTTCATTGATGAGAAAATGTTTCCTTTTTCTTGTCCCAGCTCTGGAAACTCTGTGTACCCCTAATCCCACTCGATACCAAGTGGAGGCTTTCTGCAGGACAACCCTGGTGAGTCTGTTACTCCTTCCTAAAATTTGTAACATAAAAAATAAAACCCCCAAACTGAAAAATCCAATGGCAGTCAATTTAGCACCTGGGACTTTGGTTTTTAACCCTCTAAATGCATTGGTTTTTACAATTCTAAATTTTCATGCCAAGGGAGTCAGGTGCTTGTATCAGACTTGGCTCCTGAGGTGCTAAACTGTGTTAGGAGGCACCAGAATTACTAGAAGGGATCAATATATTTGGAGCTAAATGTGATTACTACTGAAAAGGTTTGGCTTTCAGCAATGAAGATTCAAATACAGTTCAGACACCTTCTCCTCTACTCCTCCCAAAAAAGTGCTTTAAAGCTGTGCAGTGCTTAAAAGTGCTGTGCAGAAAAAATAGGTTTTCCTAGAACTGAAATGAGCAGTTTAAAAGCAGATTTCTATAATTGTTAATGAATATCTGATGCAAAATATTAGTAGAAATATATATTTTTTTAGTTTTAACATATGTAGGTTGAGTTTTTCTGCAGATCGAAGGAGTGGGAGTAAAAACTCCTATTGATTTTTTTTCAGGAGTAATTGGGTGTCAAGAATTTGTGTACCCTTTTAACAAAATTTTCAGATACCAATTGGCTTATTCTTTTTGCATCTCAGTGTAGTGCTCTGTGGAAAAACAGTCTGGAGCAGCAGATTGGGACCTGCTGTGGGCCTCCCAGAAAGTGGCCATGTCTGCCTGCAGTCTGGCACCTCATTTGCTTCTACTCAGAATTAGCTCAGTGATAAATATAACTACTAATTATATTTTAACCTACATATTTTCTGTCTTTTTTTTTTTCCTCATGCTTCCTTCTAACAACTTTAATTGCTAGTGGAAGAATTAAAGGAGGCATTTTATGCAGTCTATGTTTAATCATCAAGCATTCAGTAAGACAACTTTGGCATCTCCATAGAAAAAGAAGCTGAGAAATGCAAAGGGCAAGCGATGGTCAAACCTGGCCAGTGAGTTTCTGAATGACACCAAGCCAAGCACAGCTTCCACGTGGGGTGGAAGAAGGCTCTCTGCCACCAGCCGTGTCCCTGCTGCAGCCCACTGAGGGCTCAGCTCTGCAGCGCTGCAAACAAGACCTGGGGCTGATCCCACTTTGCCTGGTCTCATGGGCACTTTAATGCAAGTGTGATTTCAAGGCTGTCTGTCTGCATTTCCTGTCAGAGGGGACAGGATTACATGTATAAAATCAGATTATGAGCCTAGATACAGTAATGTGTAAGAGGAGAACGAGGGGAATTGGACCCTATACCAGAAGCTCTCCCTGTTGACAATTCTGGGGTTGCTCACTGACTGAACAGAAATCTCCCTATAGACTTTTTTGTTTTCAGCCTGTTATAAAGAGCCTGAAGGAAACCAAACTAACATTAAAGCATGTTTTTTAAGGAACAGAGAGATTGTTTTCCAGCCTGTTAAGGTTGTACATAGCTACTACCAGTGTTGCCAAGCACTCAGCTCTTTCAGTCAAAATTAAGCAGATGACTGCTGAACTTTCAAACAGAACTGGCTAAGATGTCCATTACAGCTTTTTGTTGAAATACAGTGTCAGAGTCTCTTTAGAAAGTGGCTGGAAGTAATGGCCCTGTGGCATGTAACAGATAATTTCAAAAAAGCCTCTTCTGGAAAGGAAAACAAAGAACAAGTAGGCACACCAATGGTAATTCTGCTTTTTTCTCTCAGTGCCAGTACTGCTTATCACTGATCCATCCCTATGGCACCTGGCACTACACTGTGTGTCTGACTGACAGAACAACGATGCTTTACTGAACCCTGCCAATAATTTTCTTCAAGCCATAAGATTTGGTTTCTGCTCTGCGAGCAAGCGCACTGGAACACAAAACCTGAAGAACCAGCTTCCTGATCCTGAGGCAGCCTTTATCCAAACCTAAGTGTGAATTTTGTCAGTAAAGCTGATTTTTGTTATAGATTAGCATCTACACAGCATTTTATTGTAGCCCCATCTCCTTTGAGCAGCTGAAAGGACTGAGCAGGCTCCATGTGTCCCTCTGTTTTGTGTGCTTTATTCCACACCTTAGGAGGTGTAAAGTCTAAGGGAGCTCAGCAGTTTGAGACCACTCCTAACATTTGTGTAGTAATGGTATAACACACTGATTGGATTCTGCATGCTCTGGAGAACCAAGAATCTGCATCTTGTGGGAAAACTGATGGCAGTGCCTACTCCTTCCCCTTCTTTCCACTATCAGCTGAGGAACAGATCCGAGAGGGCAGCAGCACATATGCTGTGAAACCTGAAAGGATTTTACACTGACATCTGGGGTTTCCCACTGGGAATAGTGATGCTATTGGGTTGTAAACATATGTTGCAGATGACATTTAGAGTAGAGATGGGTGCTGGGGAAAGGAGGGATTTAAAACTCCTCCTGCAATTCCTGTTTGGTTGTTTTTTTTTACTTACATGTGAAAGAAATATAGGTGCAAAGTGAGAGGCAGGGGAAATGATAAACCTAGTACCTCCAAAATCACCCATTGAGATTAACAAGTATTTTTTAAACCCTTGGCAGCACAAACCATCTCACTGAATAACAGAAAATAGAGCAGAATATTTAATTGTTCTAGATGGATCTTTTGATAGGAAGTCCTATAGTGAAATGATGACAGTTACTCAGATTCTGCCCTCTTGCACTGAAAACAGCAGTTAAAAGGGTGCTGTGGGAGAACATAAGCAAATGTGTTTATTTGTTCATGTGTAGATTGGGAGAGAGAGACAGATAGACAGATTAGCTTTGTAAGAGAGAGTATTTGTCAGTTTAAAAACTGTTTCAAAAATGTGGGGTGAAATCTTACCCTCAATTAAGGTAATGGGCTTTCTGGCTTGAATGGGAGAAGGACTCCTTGCTGGTATTCTGCTGTTTAGACCTCCAGTGAGACAGGCAGTTGTATTTAGCTTTACTTGCCAGTTTTCAGTTATGAGAATACTTGCAAAATCTAATTTTTAATTTTTTTAAAGACACTGGACTATTCTACTCTTGCAAAAAACACCCTGTGGGCTATGCTACTCTTCAAAAAAATTCTCCTGGGATGGATATTCAGGAATCAATGGTAGCAACATCTTTTATTCTAAAGATTTATTTTGAGATTGCCAGCTGTGATAACTTTGCAAGGCAGTTGAGTGCTTGAAGATAATTCTAGTTTAAAAGTGAATGTGGTAAATAACAAATGCAGATGAGTGTAGCTTAGGTTAAAGTCTCATCAAACTTACTGTGTCTAGGAATCTCAAGAACAACTGAAACTTACAAATTTTGCATGAAGTAGTTGAATTATTCATGCACTGAATCAGTAAACGAGGTTACAATGCCACAGGTGCATTGACCCTCACACAAGAATTATAATCAATGGTTATTATAATTTTTCTTGGATTTGTGCAAGGCTAAGGCAGCTCAGCAGCTTTTTTAAACTTCAGCAGTTGTGATGAGAGCTTTCAGTCCTCCTGGAAGCTGTCAAATAGTGAGTGAACTGGGAGGCTTTTCTGGGTGACTACTGGTTGTGCCACATGGATATTGAAAGCTTCTCAAGGACAAAGAGTATTTGGAGGGGTTTCCAAACAGGATGGTCCTCAGGTCCTGGAGACCATTCTGTGGCCTGGCTTGCAGTGGCAGCCTGGTTGCACTCAAGTTGCTCAGGTGGCAACTTTCCAGTCTGAAAAGCTCATGGCCCACCACAGTCTGAGCTGTCTCTCAGCAGCTCAGCCTGACTCCTCATGGTTTCCCCCTTATGATCAGCAGTCTCATGAGAGGTGAAGAGACAGGAGGCAGAGGAAAAGAGAAATAAAGATGACTGGTGGTCTTAGGCTTCAGGGCTGAAGGCAGATGCCAGGGCAGTTGTCACAAATGCAGGATTTTTTTCACAAGGAACTCAAATCTGAAGAGAAATGCAACCACTGTGGGATGAAAAGTTGCAGTGATCTCTGTAGCCTCTCCTGGCCATATCCTATCCTCATTTCTGGATCTCCTCCAGAGCAGTCTCTGGCCACACAGCCACACTCAAGCACTGATGCCAAGGGCTTGCCTCCAGGAGAGCAACACATGCTTGTAAGTACATATTGCTGCTCCTGTTTGACGTCACCAAGTCTATTAGATAACACCATTTCTGTGGTAAACCCATATCAGCCAGCTGGGATTTAAGGAGCTTTATCCCCTTTTGCTGTGACTACCATTTGAGCATGTGAGCAACTCCATTCCCTGGAAATGAGTGGAAATGGCTGGTCCTAGGCATTTGGTCCAGAGTGCAGATGTCAGCAGCTGGGCTCCAAATTAGTGATTGCTTTTGTGTAACTGTTCTGCTTTGGGCTTTATCTAGATTGTGGTGGTGATTTCTCCTGTCACTTCTTTTAAGGTGAAACATTAGTTAGATGCTTCTCTTTGGTGACTGTCAGCTTGTGTTTCTGTTCTGCTTCTATTTGCAAGCACTGATTTTGACACCATTAAATTATAAAAGAGGCAAGTATTAGAAATGGAAGGATTTTAATGTGTTAAGAGAAAGGCACTTTACTGATAATAGTTTTGAAGCACCTACCACTTGTGTGAGCTACACAGAGAAAAATAAATTGCTACCATAAAATGTGGAAGGCTGAAAGGTGCTTTTAGTCCAGAAATCAGATTCGTGTAAAAGAATATTAGCCTTTGCTTGTCTGTGCCAAGTTTTTGTGCTCATATTCATTTTACTGAAGGATGAGGCATTAGCTAGTAAACCTGAGCCTGAAGACTTTGCCAGTTTCATCCATCAACAGCAGCAGATACATGAGAGGTGAGACCAGCCCAGGAAAGTAATTTCCAGTCTGAGTACAGGCACCCTGACACCTGGGCAGGGTTTCAGACTAGAAATGACTGTAGGGTAGGAGCCTACATGTGCAGCAGCATTTAGGTCCTGTTGGCTCTGTGTGGGTCCAGGTGATGTTCACAGTGCAGCCTGGGGAGTGATCCCACTGAGCAGGGATCTAAAGGGTCTATTTTAGGGTATACAGGCCCCTGGGGGTGGCTCTCTGCAGGCTATGCTGAGACCTTAAATACCTAGTGTGTCTGTAGGACCCTTGATCTCCACAAATCTCATGTCTGGGGTGCATTCAGGTAATTTGTTACTCCCCTCTCCCTCGTGTGCAGGAGCTGTGTCCTGCAGCCTGTTTCTTTGCCTAGAGCAGGCTGGGTCCCAGAGCCTGTGTGTGGTGTGGTGTGTGACAACAGCCTGAGAGATCTGCTGGCAAGGTCTCTGCCCCCAGGTATCATGAAATGCACACAGCTCTCTTTATGTCTTAAACAGCTCCTCCTGTCTTAAACAGTTGCTCTGGCAATCAGTTTCCCTCTTCTCCTGCTTGGGAATAGAGGACACTTTCCAAACCTGCATCCTGAGAAAGCAAAACACTGGGCTGCCTGGCCTCAACCCCAACATGGCAGTGGCACATGAGGTGGGACGCACAGGAGGCAGGCTCAATCCTTGGATGTTGTAGACTTTCTTCCTATGTGTCTTCAGAGGTGAAGGACTGAGAGCTCTGTGTCCAGCTTGCAACAAACTCAGTATGAACAAGTGTGTGGATGTCTTCTTTCTTGTCTCAAACAAGCTAACTGGTGTAGCTGGGAGGGTGAACTGAGGCAAGTAACAACTTTAGTCCCTGTGCTGTCACACCTGAGATGCTGTGTGGTCTGTTGGGAACTCAGTGTGAATTTTCTCTGTGGCCTTTTTTGTGAGTTTTGACTATTCCCTTTCCCCTTGAGAGCAGCTATCTGGTTTTCTGGCAGTGAGTGTACAAGTGGGAAGGATAGAAATGAAGAGCAAGTCTGGAACATGTTATTATCAAAAAGCTTCTCAAAATCCTTAAGTCAGTTGTACCTTATATGTGAATCCTCATTGTCTTTGTTCTGCTGGAACTGATTGATGTTGACCCAACATACTTTCAATTCCAAAGCTGCTGTCAGTAGCACTTAAGTACACAGCAATCATCTGTCTCAGAGAAGGCTGGGGAAGTAGCTCTGGGTACAAAACCTCCACCACTCAGCCAGTAACACTGATCACAAGTGGTGTGTAGGATGGGACAATATCAGAGGTCCTGATACGAGGGCTGAAACTCAGTAGCTGTGCTGTGCCCTTCAAAATGCTTTCAAGCTCTTCAGAAGTGCTTCAGAAGACTGGCAGCTTCAACCAGCGTGGTATGTTTCAGGGGATTCAGAAATTCTGATGAACATTGGAAAAATACAAAAGATTACCCTCTTTAATGTTATTAATCATAGACTGGCCAGACTAAAGGACTAGATAGCAGAGCAAATTGGTGTGTTAACCTCTGCAGAAATGTGAGGCTGAAATGTCTTCTACTCTTGAGTGTTCATCATCACAATTTTCATGTGTCTTTTGGAAGCACTAGTGAATATATCCTCAAAGAAGTACTAAATCCTCTGTTGCATATGGGGAACAGAGGCTAAAAGATGACATGGTTTAATGAAGATCACGGAGCAGGCATAAATCCTGGATTGACTAAGGATCATTAACACATCTACATCAGCATTGTAGTCCACTCAGAATTACACTTCTGAGTGAAATTCCTGCTTGTCCCCACCTCCAGGGACATGGTTGCCACCAAGGAATCAAGCTGGGTGGCATAGGCCACATTCCTTTCAGATGGACCTAACAAAGAGAGTGTGCTACTGTCTCTGGTGGGTGTCAAGTCCTTAGGGCCAGAATAAAGCTGGTCTGGAAAAAAACCCTTGAACATGAATCTCCTCCTCCTATGTTTGCACTGTTTGCCAAGGGAGGCTGCCTCAGTGTCCCTTAACATCAGCACTGTGAGTGCAAGCTCAGGCTTTGGGCATGAAAGGCGAGTCAGACACGATGGGATCAGCTAATGGCTGTTGTTGGGAGCACACTGTCCATGACTTTGACCTTGCTGGGGGATCACCAGCAGGCAAATCTGCACTCAGAGAGTGCCAGTGCCATTCCTGCCAGAGTGAGGGTTTCATGCTCAGCAGCTAGGAAGAACCAGCTGATCTAGTTAAATTGCTTGAACAGAGCCTAAACCACAAAGTACACAAATTAAATTATAGTGTGTTTCCTGGACAAATGTTGTTTAATCATTAGGGAAACTAGAGCTCTGGTGAGTTAATAGGATGCAGAAAGATGGTTTGCTGATTTGGTTTTGGTAGCCTGAAGCTACAGTCATAGAGTCTGGGGTTTAGTCATATTTCTGGCAGTAAATATTTGGTCAAAAGAAACCAAACCAAACCAGCTCCACTGATACGTGTTTGAGTATTTTAGCATGTTGTACCCAGATAATAAGTTAGGTACATATATATTACATGATAGATCCTCAAAGAAAGTAAAATATAATATTTCACCCACCTCCTTCTCTGATTGTTGTGTTGAATGAATAGTGAATAAGGAAACCTAATTACAGAAGCAGAGCTGCTCTGTGTTTGGTGAATGTGGGGCATACAATGTCCCTAACACAAGGCTCATGAGCAGGGGTGGGCTGGGGGGAGAAGAATTAGCTGTCACTGGGTTGGAACTCAAATCTTTGGGGAGAAGCAGCTTTACCTCTACTGCTCATCATTTGTTTCTCCATTTATAATGGGATGTTGTGGTCTGGAAATTGGCTGATATGCTTTTGCTAAGCAGCAGTCACAGGAAAAGAAATTGGCTGCCTATAACCAAAGTGGCTCTTTTCAGCAGCCAAAATCCAGTGTTAACAAAGGGAGCAAGGTTTTCAAAGCCAGGCTGCAAAATTAAGGCCTCACCGACAACCTTGGCAGCATTCCTGCTGACTTCAGGAAAACCAAATTTCACCCAAATCATCTAATACAATTGGGAACTTCTTGAGCAAAGAGTATTTAATACTGACTGTACCTCTGCTGAGTGGACTTTCAGATCATGAGATTATGGTTTTTATTTGTCTGTCAGTAACTGCTGTAATTTGTGACCACACCTTTTTGCTGTGATTTAAGCCTGTCCATGCAGCAGTATTAACAGCATTGCTGGGAGAGAAGCTGTGATAGGCAAGTCTCAGAAAGACTCCTCACAGAGCTTTGAAAATGTGATGCAAAGTGCTGATCCAGTGCAAACATGCTGTGCTGGCTCAAAATGATTCAAGAAATGCTGACATCAGTTTTCACAAGGAGAACATCTTCTGCCTGGGAGTCCTCTGCCCTTCTGCTGATAAATGAAGTTAGATACAAGCACAATGTGAGTGCAAACCCCATCCCTTATGCTGATGGGCTGCCTTTCATGGAGACCCCCTTCTGACCAGGATCACACTGGGATTAACAGGGGTGGACCAGCACTGTCCAGAATAGTATCTGAGGATCAGGGCACCATGGCAACAGCTGGGTTGAGCAGGATACTGCTGGTGGCTTCTCTTCCTCTTTCTCCTTTTCTTCAGTGTTTTTATTCTTTTCTACTGTTTTTCTACCATTAAGACCAGTTGCTAACTTACTCTCCTTTGCAGGTTCTCAACTAATTGTCCTCAAGCAATTTTCCTATTGAATTTATGTAAAAATTTTAAATTAAGATATTATCATTTTACCAACCCCTTGGCAGATTACCTGTCACTGTACAGAAGTGTTATTGCAATCAAGTCCAGTGCACAAAGAGTTGCATTACCCTTGAATTAATGTACAAACTCTCTGACAGAGGAGAGCACAGTTGCAGTACACATTTATTTGTGCTTTAATTTTTACTGCCATTCAAAGCTAATCTAGTTTACAGAAGCCTGACAAGTGCAGAGGTGTGCTTTACTACAGGGAGGTACTTCAGTGCAGGGACTCCAGTATTTTCAGCAGTACCTCTGCAATACTCTTGCATTACAACCTGCCTTTTACACATGATGAGTAATGTATTCCACTGCTCATTTACAATCGAGGGGAGCCTTCCTTTAAATTTTGACAAATAGGTGGGAAGGAAGTACAAACATATTGACTAGAAGTACTTCAAGTCCTCCTTAGCTGCAAACTTTATAAGAAGCTGATAAGAAAGCACAAAATATTTAGTCAGCTCAGGGCTCAAGTTCAAATACCACAGCACATTAAAACACTTGGATTCATCTAAAGAGAAGTGGTTGAGCCAAAACTCCACACTAATGGTGGAGTTTGTTTTGTATTTTCGTTGAGTATATATCACATGTCTTCTGTAGTGCTTTTGGTATAGGACCAGATTCATATCTGGGTATGAACTGTAACCACCACACAAACTATTCTCAAGGGTTCCTACTGGTCTTCTGCTTCTTGCCCTCCCTCCTAGAAGGAAACTCTGTAGTGGAGCATCATGTTGTTCTCTTCCTCTACTCTCTTGACTGAGTTTCAAACGAAGCCAACAAAGCAGACAGCATTATTCCTGGATTGTTTAAACCTTTACCCTTTTGTTCTGCCTTTTGCATGTTTGCTGCTCATGACTGCTGTGGTACTGCAATACCCCAGCTCGGGAATGAGATCACAGTCCTTCCAGGATCTGTTCTCACAAGCCATGCTTCAATTCCTTATTGCCATTTGACTCATGGAGAGTTTCCCTTCTATCATTAGGAGCAATGGCTCCAGGTGGGCTGAGCAGGGAAGCACAGTGTGTTGCAGGCTGCCCTGTGGCACATTAATCTGGAATCCCTGGGTTGACACGGTCTGGCCACCAGTGTTCATATTGATGCTTCCCCAAGGGTTATGTAGGGGAAGTCACTGCCCATAATAGTCCAGGGCCATTGACCAGCATCTCATGTCAATAGTCTCTGAACACTCCTATCAGTCACCAAGATGTACAGAAGGACAAATCTGTATCCATTTAATCTGTAAGCAGCTGACTGACTCCATCTGCATGTGACTCCAGATTTAAAAAGGGATTTAGGTTGTGAAGTTTAGCCCAAGCATGCTACAGTGTCTTTCTAACAGAAATAATTCCTACTTTTCTTCAGTTAGTAAGGTTATTTTTTAAGATTTTGAGCACAAAATCTGAAGAGTTTTAATCCCCCTTTCTAGGTCTTGCAACGATAAAGTGGAAAGAGAATGGTAAATATGCTGCCTCGGTGAAAGCACTGGAAACAGCCTGAATTTAAATCTCCTTCTTGTTAGATTCAAATTAAGTATTCTGAGATATCCAGATCATTAATTAGTCTTGAAAATAAAAGCTTGGAAAATTGCATCACATGCTTACAGTGGGATTGGTATTTCCTTTAAGCTTCTTGAAAAATTAGCCTGTATTTTGAGAAGAAATTGTGAATTTGTGCTTATTTTCACTTGAAAAAATAAGATCCTTTAAAAACATTGATTGCCTCATTATCATTCAGAAATGGCTCTCTCTGTGAATGACTCTCTCTATGAATGAAAGCCAGTTTTAAATGGAGTGTTCCGAAACATTAGAGTAATTATTGACACGAGAAAATAAATATTCACATACCGAAAAGTAAACAGGAAACAGGAGCATTCATTCTTTCCATGGAATAATTTAGCACATTCTTGAGTGGTAATTGGGTGCACAAGCCAGTGTAACAGTGCTCACACTGAGGTTTATCTCTGTGGAATGATTTTGAAACCTTTATCTCTGTAGCAAATTCTGAGGTGCAGGATGTGGAGGAAGGGAGGGAGGGAGGGAGGAGAGGGGTCATAAAGACAATGTGTACACAGGGTGTATTTTTGCTTCTGTGCAGGAGCTCTGGAGCATGTGTTCAGTGGGTTGAAAAATGACTCAACAAAAATATGAATTGTTTTCTTACATTTTGGGCAGCAACACCAGTTACTTCAGTTTGAGCATGGAAGCTATGCTTATCCTACTGAAATTCTACTCTAGACCTTTCAAATATATGAATCATATCCACATATGGGCTTCTGCCTCAGCATGATGTTTCACTTCATTAATAGCTTCATTATCTTGCTTGCTCATGGACCTTTTTCAGTGCTGAAGTCAGAAGTCATCATTTTTCTGTCAAACTCTGATGTCTCTGCTTGACTTGAGCCATTCACCTGCCTCAGACTCCTGAGATGGCCCAGGCCCAGGACAGGAGTCAGGGAGCCTCCCCAGGTGGGAAGGAGTTCATTGCAGACCTGCCAGAGCATCTTCTGCACAGCTGCAGGGCACAGACAGCACTCTGCAAGGAGGTTCTTCTGCAGGTAGAGAGGGCTTTAACATTGCCAAAGGAGCCTGCACCTTTCCAAGCACTAACACTAGCACACGGAGGAGCATTATGGCTGGGGCCCTTTGATCAAAACAGATTTCTTTTCTTTTTTGAAAGAGTCTTAAGGTTTCAATGGTGATTTTTCCATCTGATCAAAGTACAGCCATTTTAAAGAACTATCCAAAGCTTGATGTAAAGTTGTAGAGTCTAGAACAGAATTTTTGTTTGAGATAATATGGAGCCCAGTGGTTAGAGGTCTTCATAGTGCCAAGTTTGCTTTCTTTAACCCTGGTTATTTGAATCTAGGTCTTCCATGTTTTATGCTGATCACCTGAATGGTTTGGCTATTAAGGGGTCAGAGGTTGTCTGTCCTTCTCTGTGTCTTGCAGGGGTGTAATTATTAAATGAAAAAAAAAGAATCCCTCAAACTTGTTCCAGTGTGGAAGAGACCTGAATGCTGGTAACTTTCTTTTGAAACTGGAACTTCATTTTCTGGAAGCCTGTGGGCTTCAAGCTCTTCAGTCTGGAATTTCATTAAGTTACGGTTCAGCAAAGCAATTAGGCAAAGAATAGCATTGAAGTTAATCTTTGCTAATTCTGTGGGCTAAAATACCATGGTGTGACCATGGTGCATTTAAAACAATTTTTTAAAATAGCTTTAATACAAAGGTAACTCTGAAACACTAAAAAAACCCCAGGATATTCCACCTGACATACAAAGACACTTGTCTCCTAGGAAGAGTGTCTGTCTCCTGCTGTATACTCACATCCTCCTTCTTTGGCAGGATCTAAAGGTAAATCCACTTGACTTCTCCACAGCCTGGTAACCAGGCTGAGAGCTGGATCAGGCAGGGCTGGCATACAGCCCCCACCAGCATCAGACATGAGGACATGAGGACATGCCTGACAAAAGACATCAGGGGTCACAAGGGACCCCATCCCTCATAGAACTGCGAAGACAAAACCAGAACTAACTTACATATAGATTTATAAACTTTAGCCATCACCTGCCCAGTACTTTTTGCATAAGAAATTTTAGATACCCCCTGCCCTTGACTTTCATGAGAGTGTTGTACCAAAGGGCTGTTGCTCAGAGATGCAGCAGTGGTAGCCTGTCTGCTCTGGCTGTCTCATGTCGCCCTCAGTCTCTCAGAAGAAGTGCTCAGACACCCACCTGGCAGACAGACCCGTGTGACTACTCAGACACAGACACAGCTTCTGGCTGTGCTGCACACCGATGGGAGGGCGGGGGTCTGGCAGCAGGCAGGGCTGCCAGCCTGTGCTTTCTCAAGTACTTGTTTAGCAACAACTGAACTTGTTTTCTCACTTACACAGTAAGAATCAGTATGGGTTTGGATTGGCTGGGTTTGGGTAGACTTGAAGGGGAAATTTTCACATGTTTGAAATGCCCAGTCTGGGACAAGTTGAAACCACTTAAAGTCTCCAGACGTAGGAGAGCTGGCAGGGACTTTGTTGACACATCAGATTATATAAGCACTCTGCAGCTTTTCTGTGAGTGCATGGGTGTGTTGTGTATGTGTAGGAGAAGAATAGCAGTGGTCCAGCCAGCGACCATGATGCACAGGCATCCCATAATAACTTCCACACGCTGAACTGTCATCTCAAACTGCATGAGATGGGGGGGGAGGAGGATGGAGGCACAGCTTGATTTTCACCTTAAGCAAAATTCCACTTCAGTGTGTGGGTGGACCTGCCATTTAGTTAAATGCAACAGGGCTGAACTTGGTTCCCTCAGTTCTGGGGTGGTATCTCACCAATTGGCTGGTGATAACACCTAATGGGAACAGGATTTATACTGGCAGAATGAGGAAACAAGCTCCAGAGGTTGTGTCTTATGTCCACATCAATGGAATTTTAGGTAAGCAGGGGAGGCAATTCCTGTCTGGACCCCCAAACACAGTGGTAAGCCTGCTCTGATGGCCATGTGCATGAGCTGGATCTCCAGTTCTGCAGGGAGGCTGATACATGGGATATTGGAATGTCCAAGGTGGGGTCAGCACCTGAGCTTGAACTTCTTGGGCTCAGTTTCTTTGCAAATAAATTAGGACTTCTACTCATCTATCTCCCAGAATCATTGTGATTAAATGGCATTGAAGGTGTTCAAAGGATTAGAACATTAAAGCATTTTCAAGGTGGAAATTGCCATTCTGAGCCAATTCTCTGATAATTCTCTCATAAAATCTTTGAGGATCGAGTGGATGAATGACTTGTGAAGATATTATAATGCTCTGAGAAACAAAGCAAAGTGATGAGTCAGAGGTCTGGAAGTCCAAGATGAATACAGCTCTTGAGAGCCCTCCTTGGTGAAGCCTCCCAGATTTTCTGTGGCAACTTGAGAGAAATCTGAGGCCTGGCCTTGCCTCAAAAGAGGTGATTGCAGGGGCTGCTGATGAAGCTCATTCTCACACGCCAGTACAACCCAGTAAAAAAACCACTCCTTTCACTCCTGTCCATCAGGCAAAGGATGTGCATTCAGGGCCAGACTTTCAGAGCTGGGACCAACCACAGTTGGTGTCACATCCTGAAAAGGACAACCTGGAGCAGCTGAGCCCAAGGTGCTGGGGGTGGCTGCAGCAGGCCTTGGATGTGAACCTATGGGCTCCAAAGGAAGAAGGGGATTGAACTGAGAGCTCTCCTTTGGTGACCATTGTGCAAGGGCCATGAGAGACATTTTTGGAGCTCCTCACGGGCAGCCTGGTGCCACAGCTTCCCTCTGCACTGAGCCTTGGGTTGGCCTACATTGCCTGAGTGCCTGTCCCATTGCTCAGACACAGCCCTCATTCCCTCAGCTCTGCAGGGATCAAGCAGTCTGTCCCAGCCTTTGCCACTGTGTCACGGCTCCCTTGAAATCTGAGTGTGTGTTGAAAAAGATAGGCTCAACATATGAGAGTAATTCACCCTATAGTAACAGAAATGTCTCTGGCAGATGTTCATTTTATCTGATTTTCTCACCACTGTTGCAGAAAAAACCCAGGTGATCATTTTAGGCCAAAGAAGCTAAATTGTCTGAAATGCCTGGCTCTGCATCTGTCTGTTCAGAGGCATAAGAGGTAGATAAAGTCCTCAAAAAACTTAAGAACTTTTCCAGTACTCTCAGACTACCTTCATGTGCATTAATAGCCTAAAGATTAATCTTGGAATTACTCTAAATGTTTTGTCAGTCTTGGGTTAAATAGAGTTTGGAGATTGAACTTGGTTTAAAGGCCTTCTACAAGCTTGTGTTGGGCTTTAGCTATATAACTTGACTTCCTGAATGTAAGTCTCTGTAGCATTTATTCACAAAAGAAAATCAAATTGGGAGGAAGAAAGTTGTGGACTGAAGGTATTATTTGTCCACAGTTATCACAGACTTCTTAATTTGAAAAACTTACTAAAGGTCCTTATGATACCTAGAAACTGTTGCTTGGAGGAGGTTGATGGCATGCACCTGTCTAGACAGACCCCTCACTTTGTAACTTTTTAAATTAATGGAAAACATTTTTTAAATTTCCTCTCTTGTACACAAGTCAGAGAATCAGCAAAGTATTTTGGCATCCCTTCAGTCTGTGGAGTAGTTCAGATGCTCTTTATGTGTTTTTATGGAAGATTCTGGTTACAGATGTTTTTGTAACTCTCAATGATTCCACATAGCAATATGGTCCTGTCAGCTTGACAAAGACAGTGCTTTGAGTCGATATGAAAAGACCCTTAAAGACTTATTCAACTTTCTCCCTCCTTGTGAAATGGACATTGTGAACAGCTCAGAGTCCAGGAAAGCACACATAATTTTTCTAAACTCATGAGGCTTGCAGCAGCCCCTCACTGGCTTACCCGCCACACATCATATACAGAAGAGATGTTGACCCTCTGCAATTCAGGGTCATCTTAGTCTGTCTTTGTATTGATTACATTTCACATTGTGTTCTATTTAATAATCCTCTTTCTTCAGGATCTTGTGACTGTACAATAGCAGAGTTTATCCAGTCTTTTTTTTTTTTCTGCACAGAGCAGGGATTTTCTTGTCATATTGCACTGTGCTCAAGAGGGCTGAGCAAAGGGACCTAATCTCCATAATATTAATTTGTCTGCGCATTGAGAAAACAAAAGTAACAGTAAATCTGCACGATAATTTTTTGTTTGGTTTTGAATTCTTTTGTTTAGCAATCCAAATGATTTATATAAGGAGTTCTTGGGCAAGGGGGAGGGAGACGCAGCCAGTGGTCTCAAGTTAACAGTGAATCATAATATACGGAGAAGGGATAATGCAAATGCTCAAAAAATAGAGGAGGAGGCAAGATAGAGAAAAGTGTTTTCCTTGACAGGAAAGCTATTAAATATTTAGCTCAAAGGAGAAGACAGTATATGTGCAGCTTCCCTGGTGTTTCCTGGAAAATCAAGGGTAGGAAAAGAGGAGATGTAAGGGAAATGCTAAGGGCTTGAAAAAGGGTTAGACCTGGCTGAGGTGTGGAAAGCAAACTGAATGCAGATGTGTGCTCTAGGAAACAAGAGCTGGAGCAGGACACCCCTTCCTACCAGACACAAAGTTCTTTGTTTTCCAGACCTTTTCTGTCAAGGAAAATTGCTTCTCTTGTTTTCTCATACAAACCTTTCCTAACTCACTGGAGGGAAAGGTAGGTGACAGCTGCCACCAATTGAATCAGGGGCCACTGGAGCTGAAAGCATCCATGTTTAGTGCTAATTAAGTTTTGCTGTCCCACTCCCCCAGAAAGATACACAGCCCAAGCCAAGCACTGTTTCACTGGTGCTCAGTGCATGTCCTTCCCCCAGAGCCAGTGTGAGCCCAGGGACACCCTGCAGCTGGCACTGTGGCTCAGGGTGTCAAGGGCTGCTACAACAGCAGTTTGTAGCCACATTGCTCCCTACAGGATCCACTGGGCACAAATGGGCATTCCCTGGCCTCACAAATTGCTTGGTGCCCTCCTGCTTCCCCTACAGATGAGACACCGGCTGTTCTCCCCTGTCTGCTCCACTGTGTATCCTGTGAGCAGAGCAGCCTGCCCGTGGTGTGGAAAGCAGTGTGATGAGAAAAGGTCTTGATCATTTTGTCTTTATAAATTTTATATAAATACTTGTACTTCTTTTTTTCTTCCAAGAGAGGTATATTTTCACATGTATGATCTTTGTCATAGCTAAACCTCTCTGCTATAGAAGCAAAGGATGGTAGATCCAGAGGACACTGAAGAACAAGATCAGTCCAGGACCAGTGCTAGTGAGGGCACCTGGCAGTAATACAGGAATCCAAGACTGACACCAAGCCTCTTATTTGGGGCATGAGTGGCACGAGTGTCTCTCCTCTCAGAGTCAGTGCTGTGCAAAAGAGTTCTCCTGAGCAAGCAGATGGTCTGATCCTGCACCCCCATCCATTCTGTTGGATGGCCACAAAGCACAGTGACAGATCTGCACAAGGAAATCCAGTGGGAAAGCTCAGACCTTGGGGTCTCAGAGCAGTGGTCACTGCCCAGTCCCTCTTTGGGGTATCTCCTGGATATCAAGGACTTGATCTCCTACTTGTGTAGACTTGTTCTAGAGTGCCCCAGTATTACCTGTAAGCCCAGATATGTGTGTGAAGCGATGAGTGCCTTGGGTTTTTTTAACCCTAAAACTCAGAATCATGTTGTTACCTCAACATTACTCTAATAATTCTCTTTCTGTCCTGCATGTATATATCTGCATATACCTGCAGTTTGGCATTTTCCTACCGTGACTTGTCACACAGGATCTCAGTTTTGTGTGTCCTGCTCTGCAAGAGTTCCTCAGTCTGCTGCTGATATTTTTCTCTGGTTTCTCTCCTGTACCCAGGACCAGCCGTGGTGTTGTGTACAGAGGGGTCTCTAATGATGGCTGTGTGGGGAGGGTTGGGCACTGGTAGCTCCTGAGAGCTTAGCCCAAGCACAGGGGAGCTGCAGAGGGAGGTCTTATTGCTGCCAATTGCCTCCACAAATCCCTTACGCATTGCACATCCAATCACATTGCTTCTGTTTGTTCTACTTTTCTGCCCTGGTGCTTTTTGGATGCTTCTTCTAACCAAGATTCTGTATTTGTGTTTACTTTTTTTCTCTTTCACATGGTCCTAACCCGTGTGTTCCCAAAGCTGCCTGTTCGAAGTCTGCCTTGACCCCAGCATTGTCACAGCAGACAGCAGAGCAGCCTGTCTGTCTGCAGAGCAGTGAATGCCCCGCAAAATCCAAACGGTTCAAAACTATCCTGGTTGGCTTTGATGACCTTCTGTAGCTTTTACACAGGGTTCTTAATTTCCTCACTTACTGCACTTCTTTACTCAGATTTTTTCTTGTTAAATTGTGTTTTTAAGTTCCTGAGATCTCAGCTGCTTTGAGTGACTGACAATTCCATATCCAATCAAATTATTAATGGTTTTCCTAATCAGCTACCTCTGATCCCACGATATATTTAAAAACTTCTTCAAGTCCTCTTGAAATGCTTTGCTGCTGTTTAATGCTGATACCTATCAGACTGGTGTAAATAGACTAAAAAAAGCATTCAAAGCAACAGTTAATCTGAAATTACATTAAAAGAATAATTTGTCCTTGTCTTCAGCTGATGCTGATGTTGAAGAGACCATTTGGATGAAAGCTGAAGAGACTTAGCTATATCAGGCACTCTTAATATTCCTACACAGCCGAACAGATCAGCATTGACACAGATCAGAAGGAATGAGAGTGGCAGCTTTGAGGAGACATTTTAATTACTCAGGGATTACACAGCTGTGCTAAAATAATAGGGGAAGCATGTCCACAGAAATAAGCCTGAATAGCTTTCAGTATTGCTTGTTTAGGAGTCAGATGCTCTCTGGCTTTTTCCTTGACTTTTGAATGGAAAAAGTGTTATTTGAAGGAGACATCACTACTGCAAAGCCAAGCTTGATTAATCAAGAGAGAGCCATCTGACATTTATTTTTATATCTCTTACAATGAACCCCTGATGTCTCTGAGGAGAGCTGACCTATGGAAATGCATGTTCTCTCACTTTCTCCTCATGTCTCTTCTCGCTCTTTCTCTGCTGTTGCATCCAGCACCAATTTCATCAAGCACCATGCTGGACCCTAACCAATCTCTCAACTTATTTGGATGTGCTCTGAGTTTGGATAGTGCCAAACAGGCTGTGGTTCCCACCTCTCCAAGGGCTGCCTGAACTGTTTGTTCAGATCATGGCAATGCCCAGGGACCAGCTCAGTGCTGGCTGAGATTTGCATCACTGACATCTGGAGGGGGACATCCTGTGTCATCTCCCCAGTGGTGTGCCAGCACATTTCTGAGCAGGAGAAGCTGGGGTGGATTGCCAAGTTGGTTAAATACAGACAAGAGAAGGGCAAGGTGCCTTGCAGGGACAGCCTGTGGTGAATGAAGGGCAGCATATCTGTACTGCCAGTGGTAGCAGACTTGGCATAGAGGATGCACCATCACGTGTTTTGAAGGAAGAACAGAGCATCCCACATCAGCTCCCCATGGCAATGTCTGGGCAGCCTGCAGTACCACAGCAGGTTTGTTCAGGGCTTGCTGACACCTCTGCCCTGCACTGCAGCTTTCAGACTGCCTGTGTGGCCTGCTGTGGAAACTCTAAGGGGTGTCAGGTCCTTAGGGTGTAAATCTCCTCTGAAAATGAGAATAGGTGGAAAGAGAGACCCATGGAGTAATGTTACAAATAAAACCTCCCAGACTGGGCACTGAAGCATAAGCATTTGCAAGGCTAGCAGGGAAGCAGCTAAATTGGTTGGGGGTTTTCTTTATTAAGCAGGGTAAGTCCCAGCTGTCTTTGCAGATCAAGGCCATAGATCAAAGAATGTGAGTAGCTTCAAGGATGCCAGTAGATCAAGGGTTTGCTCAAAATATTTGCTAAGAATATCCTGACTCTCCACAGAAAGGGTTAAGATGACTAACACCTACTGTTTCATCTGGTTATTGAGCTTCAGTAAGACCAGGAATTCAATCACAAGGTTAATCCCAGTGAGATTTTTTAAGTTTGGATGATAGTTTTCTACTTGCAGACAAAACTGATTGTTGCTGGGGTGTTTTTTTTTTTTTGGTTGTTTTTTTGCGGGGGGGGTTGTTGTTGTTTTGTTTTGTTTTGTTTTTGTGTGTGTGTGTGTGTGTGTGTGTGTGTGTGTTTGGTTTGGATTTTTTTTCACAGGATCACTAAGATTTCAGATCTTCATATTTCCAGGATCTCAAGCCACCTGCACCCTTCACTATGACTTTCTGTAAAAGGCAGCCCCACCTTAGCCACTTTCCAACATCTTGTGCTGACAGGAGCTTACAGCAGGTAGTGGTGTGTTTGCCTCTGTGTAGGATCATTGTTTGCAATTAATGTTGTATCTTTTATGTCCAAGCTGTTGCAACAGGCCCAGCACACTAAATGGCAGTGTTGGCACATATGTGGCAGCAGATTAAACTGGAACAACAGGAGTGAGTGTGTGTTTGTCTGCTTGTGCCCTGGAAGCCAAGATAAGGACATCTGGATGGGTTGTTCAGCAGCTCACAAATGACTTCAACTAATAGGAAGTTGAATTAACCTCACACCCACCTCAGTTTATTTTTGTGTGCTGTGTTGACCCTGCTGGGGTGCTCAGGAAGGGAGTGGTGAAAGAAAATACTCCTGCTTTCCCTGTTTAATCTGCAGCCATGTGGAGGTGAACACGTGGTCAAGTTCCTTTGATCTTGGCCAGGCAGACAGGCACTTTCTGTATTATTGCTTTGCTTTCCTCTCCAAAGACAGTCCTAATCTTATTCTGTTATTTTTTTCTGGGAAGCAGTTTGAGACTCTGATGAGAACAGGCAATATAAGAAAATACTGCCTTGTGTGGGGCTGTCAGCTCATCTGAGGATGTAACCTTTATCACCGTGGTACAACTGAGCTGGCAGCCTGAAAGAGACTTCACTGCCATCCTGAGGGGGGGACTTCCAAGGAGACAAGATCAGCCCAAACTTAGAATATGATTGTGGGAGTTATGGAAAATTTATTTTTATGAAAAGCATGAACATTTCCTTAGTGACTTCAGTGCTGTGATCTTTTAGGACAGGAAGATTAATCTCATTTCTGGGACTGGGAAATAAAAGCTAGATGTTATTCCCAGGTGGCATGGAAGGAATATCAAGAGCTGTCAGCAGCTGAACACAGTTATCTCATTGAAGTGATGGAAAACCTGTGGTCAGATATGAGCTTTTAATGATGGGCAGCCAAGGCACACAGAGTGATGTAAGCTCAGTTACATGCTGCTGAGCTGACTACGATCCTGCTGGAGACCTGAGACGTGAGGGTCACTGCAGGCATGAGCTTGCATGCATATTTTCCTGTGTAATTCCAGGAGCAGAACCCCCCAAATACCATATCCTATCTGAAAGCTGCCTTGTTTCAGGAGTCTGCCTGTTGTCATTGCAAGAGTCTTTTGGTTATGGGTGAATACAGTCTTTAGCAAGAAAATCACTGTTAAGGGAGAACCAAATAATGCTGTAGACTGTTTGTTTTTGTGGAGCAGAATTAGGGGGCTCTTCCTTTAAAAAAGGGGGACCTACTGTAAACAGGAGACTGTAGACAGAGCACAAGGAAGTTGGGTTGGGGATCCATGACAATACCTTACAGTTCACAAGTTACTTTTTACAGGGAAGACCAGTAGCTCTGATCAGTGTTAAGAGCCTGTCATCCTGTGGCAGAACAAAGATAGTGTGGAGCCAGCCATCAAAAAGGACTGTTTACTCTGATACTATGAGAATTTTATACATAGACTGTGGACCCACAGTTAATCAATCTCACAGATTACATGCACAGGTACTCATACGTGCAGACATGGCTTGTGTCTTTGGTCAAATATGATTGTTGTTAAAGAAACGATTTAGTATAAGGATTTATGTTATTGGAGGATACCACTGTAAGCTAAACCTCCATCTCCTCTGGGAATAGAGTTCCAGTAATTGTGTTTTGATGATTAATAATTAACACTTCAGATATCAGAGGGAAAGAGCCTGACTCAAGAGCAGAGTATATACCTTAGTAGAATGACATTTACAGAAATGTCACAAATACAAAGTTTTGTGATCAAACCTACTCCCACAAGTGATCCCAAATTGCCAGCATCTCACTTCCACCTTTCAAGGGAGAGCAGGATGACACAACAACTTTTACAACCTTCTCCATTCGTGACAGCTCCATTCTTTTTATTTGCAGTCTTCTGTGGATATGGAGCCCCAAACCCACGTGTGTATCTGGCCCAGATCCATCAGATCCACCCATGGGCAGCATAAATAGCAAATTCTTCCTGATGGCATCATTTCCTGGCAGTGGTAAGCCTGCCTCTGGGCAGATGGGGATGAAACACAGCAGTTCCTCCATGGCACAGACAGGTCACACAGAGGGCAAGGAGGACACAAACATCTGGTCCAGGACAGGACAGGATTTTTTAACCTTCTCAATCATCCTGCTAAGCCAAGCCAGTCCCCAGAGCAGAGAACCTGAATGAGAGTGCCAGGCACTGCTCAGCATAGTTGTGCTTTATGCTCTGCTGTATCTTTCCTGGCAAGGTGCCCTGTGGCTTGGCGAAGGTTGTTGGAAATCCTGCTCTGCTTACCCAGCTTCAGTCTGCCAAGGGGGCTATCAGTCAGCAGTGTCTCATTTCTGTGCTGCAGAGAACCAGAGCAATCTGAGTTGATGTGTTTGGGTTTCCCTGGCTGGTGACAGGCAGGTGTGTGCTCAGTGCTGCCATCATCGCCTGCCTTGGCTCTCAGGTTTTCTGCTACACCAGCAGAAGCCTGGCTCTTGCATGGAGTGACAAGGAAAAAGGAGGAACCTCCCATTCCTGGAAAGTCAGAGATGGATGAAAAGAGTCACTGAGACTGGGGTATCTGTAGGTCCAGCACCAGACCAAGGCTCTGAGTCTTTGGCACCTGAGACTCTTGGTAATACTGAAGCTAGAAATCACTAGCTCAACTGATAGAATTGTGCTAAGTAATATCCTTCAGGATCCCAACAAGCCAAATCAGAGCACAGTGTGTTCTGGTGGTCTCTCACAAGCCCTAAATTTCACTGTGATGCTCTGGACTCTACTTCTGACAGTGAGATGCAGGATGAAATTTTCAGAATCTATTATAGATTTCCACTAAGAAACGAAACACATATTAAACTGTATTTGGGCATTGAGATCAACTGGCACATGTACACTGTCAAAATTCAGCCTTCAAAATAGGAAGGCCACATCCAGAGTGCCTGCTGGGGGCAAAATCTGGTCTATGCTAACAACTTCTCTGTGCTTGGGAAGGGTTTTTGTGGGTGCTATAGCATTTGCACAAACTGCTGGGGCTCTTCTAGCAGCTTTAGAATACAGGCCATTGACTCTGAGTGTCTGTCTGTGTTGCTTAGTTTATTGATGCAGAAGCTGTCTGTATGACCTTTGATCCTGAATCCAGATTAAAAACCTGAATTAAGGCAGCCTTTCTTAAAGTGTGGCCTTTTATGAGTGCTCTGGTCATATTGAACTCAGAAATTGATGCTTGGACAGAGGTTGTAGACAGCTCTCATGGATAAGCAACAAAAGGGAAAGCTATCCTGCTGCTATCAGGCATGTGCCTGTCAGGAATATTCCAGGGTAATCAGCTGGAGTTGCCTGGTAAATCTGTTGTCTTTCAGAAGATTGATTTCTTGCAGATATTTGTGTCATCATCACTGTCACTACTGAACAGAGTTTCTGTGTTTACCAAGCAAATGCTCCTTTGAAAAACTACCCCAGAGTGTTGTAGATGCATAATCATGAAAATGTGCTCTATTTTATAATCCTTAACTCAAGGATAGTCTGTGTTGAGGGTGGGGATTTGGTCCATGCCCTCAGTGGCACCACCAGAACTAGAAGAACATATTCAGTAAAGCAAGCTGCAGAGTCTGGATTTCTGAAGTTGTCCAGTAGTAGCTAACTCATTTCTGTGGAGAAATTTCAGCTATATTTGTATTTGTAAGCCTGTACACTCTTCAAGGACTTGGTTCTGTAAGAAGCCCAAACTGGTTAGTTACCCATCTGAAGGGAATTTAAATTCCACATGGTCTCTTTTACTCAACTGACACAAGGCTATCATGTTGTTATCATCATTATTATTACATCCCTGGATAGCAGGCCTTCAAGGGAAGCAATGGAATAGCAGTCATATTTTTTAAAAAAGTTTGTTCCTACAAACTCCTGAGATTTAAAGTCATCTGCAATAGTCACAGATACAGACTGTCTAAATGGAGTTGCTAGACTTAGCTGAGGGCATGCAAATTTCCAGCAGACAGCAATGTTTATATTTTACATATAATTTTCTCCATTGACTTCCATTTATTTTAATCTCTCTCTGCCACTGCAGGTTTGTTGCTGTAGGATATGTATCTGTGTTGGGCCTGAGTTCAGAGGACAGAAGTGAATCTGGAGTGTCATAGGATGTAGAAATGTTTTTTCAACAGGCAAATCTTTCAGCACAGACATTATGCTTTAATAGGGTGGAATGTTTTGCTGCAGCTTGTGCATTTCTGATGAGCTAGAGAGCTAAATTGTCACTAAATGTGGTCATAAATGATCCCATGGCATTTTTACAAATGCCCTCCCTCTGTTAATACAGCTTTCTGCTTAAGTTCCAGCCCATGAATCCTATCCTGACTTCTTCAGCACCTGCAATTGCAAATGTATTCAGTCACTTGCTATGTAGGGTTATCAGGGTTATCAGTCCTGTTAAATCACCACTTAGTGTTTCTAAGTGCATGTTTAAGCCAGCTGCAGCTGCATAATCCCTGAACAGGCTTCAGCAATCATCTTTACTAATGCCCTTGGCTTTTACAAGATGATTTTTTCTTTTTCTAGCCATTTTTAAAAATGACTTGAGCATCTGTGCCTGGGCACGTAAACACCACCTTAAAATTCATTTTCCTGTGTCACTGTTCAGACTGCAACACAACTTGCTTGAATCAGTCACAGGGCAGTTCATGCTGGAAGGGACCTTAAAGATCCTGTAGTTCCAAATCCCTGTGCTGTGAGCTGGAACACCTTCTGCTAGATTAGATTGCTCAAAGCCCCTTCCAGACTGATCTCAAACAATTCCAGAGATGAGGTGCCCACACTTTTTCTGGGCAACCTGTTCCAGTACCTCACCACACTCACAGTCAAGAATTTCTTCCTAATATCCAACCTAAACTTACTTTCTTGCAGTTTAAATCCATTCCCTCCTGTCCTGTACCTGCATGGCCTTGTAAAAAATCCCTCTTATCTCTCTTGTAGTCACCTTTCGGCACTGGAAGGTGCTCTAAGGTCTCCCTCCTGGGATCCTGCACTTCTCCAGACTAAATAGCTCCATCTCTGTCAGCCTGTCCTCATAGGAGAGGTGTTCCAGCCCTCTGATCACCTTTATGTCCCTCCCTCTGGACTCACTCCCACAGCTCCATGTCTTTCTTGTTCTGGGACCCCAGAGCTGATGCAGCCCTGGGGGGTCTCAGCAGGGCAGAGCAGAGGGGCAGAATCCCCTCCCTTTACCTGCCTTTGATGCAGCCCAGGACACGTTTGGCTCTCTGGGCTGCAAGGGCACATGGCTGGGTCATGCTGAGTTTCTCATCAACCAGTATTCCCAAAGACCTTTCCCTGAGCTTTCTTCTCAATCCATTCCCCACTGAGGCTGTGTCTGTGCTCAAGATTGCTCTTACCAAGGTGCAAGACTTTGCATTTTTCTCTGCTGAATTTCATGAAGTTTGCATGGGACCACTCCTTCAGCCCGTCCAGGTCTCTTTGGATGACATCCTGTCTCTCCACCATGCCAACCACACCACACTGCAACCCTTTTTGATACTCCTTGGATTTCTTCTGGCTGTATCACTGGTTCTCAGAAGAAATACCCTTTAGTGTTCAAGGCTAGAGTGAACGTGGCCCTGAGTAACCTGATCTAGTAAATTCCAACACCTTCCCATGCCTGAGGTGTTGGAACCAACTGTTTTTCCTATGATCAGGAGAGGATAGCACTCAGTGGACTGTACCAGGCTTGCTAGTGGCTGAATGGCACTTAACGCATGGCTGAACCTCTAGCAAATTTTCTGTGGCATCAAAGTATGTTATTGAGATGGTTCTCTTGACCTCTTTTCAAAGGTGAGTTTCAGAAAATCATAACACTGTAACAGTGTCATTTTCCTTTTACTATATCAAAGCCATGACTGAATTGCTATCTATTGTTGTTTTCCCTGAAATTTCACTCCTGGGCTCTTAGAAGAAACAGGGCTTGGAATTCAAGTTGCAGTTTACAAAAGCTTGGAAGCAAAGCCTGAGAAAGCTGAACTTTTGACTCAGTATTGCATCTCGAGGCTTACAGATTTATTGGTTATATCTGCTAAGGTCAATTTGGCCTGTGAAGCCAATTCGTTACTGTGCTGCCGTCACCACCCTTTTACTCATTTGTAAAGACACCCCATTGCCAGCATTGACTTTTAGCCAATTTCCCCTTCTCTTTCAATCCCTAAGCTCTTATGGTTTTGTTTATTCCTTTCTGATAGGTAGAGTGGGAGAGAGATGAAGAAAAATGTATTCCAGAATAGTGTACAGTAGGTGTCCCACGATGAATCATCCTTCCTGCCTATCTACCTCTCCTAAAGTGAGTCATTAGAAGAAGAACACGAACCCTCTTAAGGGTTAGGCTTTTCTTAGTAAGACAATCATTCACTGTATTCTCATGTATAAGAAGATCCATTCTAGTTAAGCTATTATTGTGCCAACATGAAATAATTGCTGAGATATTTTAAGTATTTGTCTAGTGCAAATATAAGGAGGCTCTAAAATGCTGGTGCTCTGAGAAAAAGGAGCCTTATGGTTTAGTACAATGCTATCAATTTATTTAATAGCCCAAGCTTTAGTTGGTTGCTTGTTTATTTGTTAAGAAGCTAAGATGTTCTGCCTTTTCCTTACTTGGACACAGAACAGTGGGAAGTAGCAGGTGGCAAATTCTTCCTTGAGAGCCCACAGGGACTGCAAACCTTCTGGCCACCCCAAGAACTTCCTAATATCATTTGTGTACAAATACAAAAGCAGAGGTTATCCTTCCTGTCTCTGAGTGCAAACACCACAGACACTTCTGTATTATTCCCTTCGCTACTCAGAAAAATCAAGAGTCAGATTCAAGTCCTCTAAGAGCCTGGCTGAGCCACCACAGCTGGAAGGGCAGCAAAGTTTTGAGTTCAATGAGCCATTCAGATAATTTTAGTTGCAGAACTACCAGACCATTACCTAATCAATGAAGAGAAGTTACCATGGTGCTTACACTAGGCACCAATAGCTGAAGTCCTGAATGTGTCCCATGTTAAGCAGTTACTCCCACCTTCTTTCCATCTTGGTTTGAGTCTCATGCAGAAGTCAATGACCCTTCTGTTATCTTTATATCTCCACAATGTGATCATCAATAAACCATTTCTTGAAAACAATTTGAGCCGGGGAGTGTTGCATCAGCTGTGAGTAAACAAACCACTGTGAAATATCTAAGACAAAAGCAAGAACTGGCCTTTGCAGAAGGTGTAGAACTGCATGCTAGCACCCTTAAAAGTCTCTGCCTTTCCTGTCTCCCTTTCTCTAACTGCTGCAGTAATTAGAAGGTAAATCCATATTCATAAAACCACCATACTATCATGTGCAATGAATTCATTAATGTGAAATGACACTCTCTTGAAGGAACTCAGACAAGAAATGAAAATTCCTAATGAGCTGAACCCTTTCAATCGTGGTGGCTCTGAGCACTGTGCCATGGCTGCTGGAGGTCAAGACAGCACAAATGAACTAACAAGGCTGGAGACCTGCATTAAATTAATTTTCAAGTCTTGAACTTGTCATTCCATCACAACCTTCTTTCTATCTTTGTTCTCCTGCAAGGTAAAGTTGAAATGCCCAGCATGATGGAGTTAAACCACAGCAAATGTGCCATGACAACATTCTCTAGCAAATAAATCAAGAGAGAACCCTTTGGTGTTGTGTTTATTGAGCTTTTGGGGATGAAGTTATTTGATTCATGCTAAAATTGTTCTAGCCCTTCAGGCTTCTCTGGGATAATCTAATTGAACAGCAAAGATAACTGATAATGTGTGACATTTTTTGTCAAGTAGTTTTGTCAAGTAGCAATGCTTCATACTACTGCAGCTGGCAGTGAGGGACAGATTAACGTATTTTTCCATGTTTTCCCAGAGGTAAAATCAAAATCCCAGAGGTATTGTCAGCTGTTGGCACAGCAGAGGGAGACACCAAAAACTATGGATTTTCCACCTACTGTAGTGGAACCCTGATGAAGAAGGCTGAAGATTTGGCATGGAGCAGCAGATGGATATGGGCCAAAGTTGTCCCTGTGATTGATCCCCAGCTCTACCATTCCTATTTGCAGCACCAGCCAGATCCTAACTCTCCAGGACACTTCTACTTCACATCTACCTTTGCTATCCCCTCTTTGTTCCTCTTCTTACAAAGGGAAAAGTGCATTCTCCTGCTTACCCTCTCTTCCCCAGGGCAGCTGAGCTGAGTTTTTCCTGCGTCTACAAGGAGCTCTGAACTGGCCCTGGCCCAGAGCCCAGTCTGAATTTACACTGCTACATTTGCTAGGCTTTCACATTTCTGTGACCCGTCTGCAGTGAGCCACACGGTTAGTAAGAATCATCTTTTAGAACTGTATCCACTTTTTTCAGGGTTTTCTCACTTGAAGAACTCTTGCAAAGCTATATGAAAAAAATCCTGTCTGATAGGATCATGCTCAGGGCCTATTCAAAGAGTCAGTTCTTTAGTATATGATTCTTCTGCATACAGGATAGAGTAAAAAATATTCCCTTGACGTTTTTTCAAAGGCAATTCAATTTGAAGAAAGACTTTAATGGCAAATGTAAAAATATCTCTTGAAAATGTTTGTGTCTTTTTTTTTTTTTTTCCAAAGACCTTAATTTTTTCCCTTGCAGTGGGGAATGTTTCTTTTTGAAGCTTTTGGAAACCAAAATCTTGTTGATTTCTTTTAATAACCAAAATAATTGTATGTCTGATATGTCAATAATGTAAAAAATTCTAGGCAGCTCTCTGTATTTATGTCACCATAGCACCAGTAGTTCTGGAAGGGGCTGGGAACTTTTACAGTATGTGCTGTACACTCAGAGTCCTCAAAAAGGATCTATTTTGCAGCTTGATTCTCTTTCACTGAAACCCAGATTTCTGTCATAGCTCTTCCACAATGAGAAAAGATGAGGTACTGAGACAGCTGTCATCAAGCAATTAGTGAAGGCCAGTCTTAAATCACCAGCCAAAGGCTTATCTTTTCTTGCTACAGTAAGATAAAACCAACAGGATCTTGTTTCTGTTAGGATTGTAGGTAGAGATTGGATGGTATATTGAAGATAGATAAAACAATATCTTTATCTGAGAATTTTCATTGCTAGCCTCTTCTTGTGGTATTACTAAAATCTTTTCATTTGGATTAATTTAGTCTGTGTTTAACTTTGCCTTATATACTTAAGTAACAAGCTGAGAGAATGTTTCTTACCTTGGGCAATCCAGAACAGACTGACAATAATTTGGTTTTTTTTCCTTTAGCATTTTGTTCGTAAACACAGCTAAACAAACAATCAGCAGTAGACAATTCATCTATTTTTTTTTCTATTTTCAGCTTCCTTTTTTACAGGTTTAGACCAAATTCTCAGTTGATATGAACTGCTGTTATGCTGCCACTGCTGCTCTTGTAGCCATACAGATTCAGTTCATCTACACTACACATTCTGTCTTTCACTAAGATGTGAATTACCTTTAAAAATTCCTTCCTTCCTTCCTTCCTTCTTTCCTTCCTTCCTTCCTTCCTTCTTTCCTTCCTTCCTTCCTTCCTTTCTTTCCTTTCTTTCCTTTCTTTCCTTCCTTTCCTTCCTTTCCTTCCTTTCTTTCCTTCCTTCTCTTTTGACCAGATGAGGTTTTAATTTCTGTTTTACTTGATGTTTCCTCTTTCTTGTGTACATCAGCTGTTGGGATATACCTGCTTAACAGAACACAAATAAGTGAAGAAAGGGAGAAAATCTAAGCTAAAGTTCAAATGTTCAGCTAGCTCCTATTTAATTAGGAAAAAACCCAACAAAAACCTATTACCTAAAATGTCCACATCTCTTTCAGAACTGTCAGTTATTCACTATTTACATGGGACTTAATAACATTGTTTATTAATCAATAGTGATATCCATGGCAACCTTGACATTACAGAGCTTGATATCTTGTGGGAACATGGCTGAAGAAACACTAACTCTTAATCTTTAATACACAGTTCTTTTGTGCCAGGTTCCAGCAGAAGGTAAATTTTCCATTTTGTGTCTTAATCCTTTCCTTAAAGAATAAATCTGCTTTTGGTCACCATGCCTTTAATTTCCTTTCTCTTTTAACACCTGCAGTGTGTGGTACAAGTAAAATGCTACCAAGGGACCAGGAGAGGAATGATGCAAGGTGTAGTGGGATCAGGTTGCATTTGTATCACTATATCTGCATCTGTATTTTCAGAATTTTATATTGAAATCTGTAGAATGGACTGCTCAGATGCCATTTATTTGGCCAGGAGCATATCACTGACTGTAATACATTTTTACCTGCCTTTGACAGTTTTCTTTCTGTTGCACAAGGGTTTTAAAGCTTTTTCCTCGTATTCCTGCCCTTTGGTCACAGCACCCTCATGCATTGCTATGGGCTGCTGAAAGAGTGGCTGGAAAGCTGCCTGGTGGAAAAGAACCTGAGGGTGCTGCTCAACAGCCAGCTGAACATGAGCCAGTGTGCCCAGGTGGCCAAAAAAGCCAGTGGCATCCTGGCCAGCAGGACCAGGGCCATCACCCCCTGTCTCAGTGCTGGTGAGGCTGCAGCTCCAGCCCTGTGTCAGCTCTGGGCCCTGCACTGCAAGGAAGACATCGAGGGGCTGGAGGGAGTGCAGAGAAGGGCAGCAGAGCTGGGGAAGGGGGTAGGGAGTGAGTCACATGAGGGAGCTGGGGGTGTTTATCCTGGAGAAAAAAGAGTCTGAGGGAGGCCTTATCACCCATTGCAACCACCTGAAAGGAGGCTGCAGCCAGTGGGAATTGGCCTCCTCTCCCAGGCAGCCAGGAACAGGACAAGAGAAAATGGCCTCAAGATGCACCAGGGTAGGTTCAGGTTGGAAATCAAGAATTTTTTCCCATTTGTTAAGCACTGAGACAAGATGTCCAGGGAGATGGTGGAATCACCATCCCTGGAAGGATTCAAGAAACAACTGGACATGGCACTTAATGCTCTGGTTTAGTTGGCATGATGATGTTCAGTCTGAGGTTGGAACATCAATTACCTCCTCAATGATCTTGGAGGTCTTTTCCAACCTTAATGATTCTATTATTCTATTCAGTTTTCTATTGCTGTTATTTTAATTGCAAAATAATGAAGGTTTCTCTCTAACTGTTTCTGGTCCTCCAATCAAATGTCATCACCTAGTCCTGTTTCAGCCCTGATTTATTAATATGCTGGTGGAATTTTAGATAGATTGCTAAGCCTTGATTTTCTTTGCAATAGTCTTCCTGTTTAGTCCTTATGGCATTTGTACTTGAACATTTTATTGTTCTATTTTTAGTTAGAATTTCAGCCAATTTCCTGGTATTAAATGATAGTCTGGCACAAACTCTCAGGGAGATCCTTACAGACCTGCTGATAGGTATGATTAAGGCTGGCTGAAAATTTTCCATTGAAACTCTCAGATAATGAAAAATGGTTCATGACTCAAACACAAGTGTTGAGGTTTATTTTTGCCACGGAAGTTTTCATGGAATGAAAAACAAATGCCAGTGGAGCCATTTCAGAAAAGTTGTGTACCCCATCCCCAGAAGTGTTCAAGGTCAGCATCAATGAGGCTTTGAGCAACCTGCTCTAGTGAGGGACACCTGGGACTATGGCAGGAGGGTTGGAACTGGTTGATTTGTAATATCCCTTTCAGCCCAAGCCTTCCTTTGATTCCATGATATACATTGATGAGTAGCAGCCCCTATGGAATTTGATTTTCATTTTTTCTCCAGTAAGATGCAAAAAGCTGATACAGGTAAAATTGCCTGAATAGATGAAAACATCAAATAATATATCTAAACTCCCAAGGCAGAAGAAATTGTAAAATGGGTTTAAAAATGTTCTTTCTCACAAATGAAGTGTACTGTGTAACCTGTTACATCTGCAGCTGGGCTTAAATGGAGTCAAAACATGTCTGTGAATAATAAAGCAGCTATAATCCCAAGTATATCTTTGCAGCTCCAGAGGTCTGGTATGGGAGGCTTTGTGATGTAAAATAAGCTTTCAGAAAGGAGATCAGGGAGAAAATTCAATTCTGCATTAATTGCTGCAGCATCTCCTTTCAGGATCTCAATGCTGACAATAGCCTCTAGGAAGTAGCTGGAGGGAACTGGGAGTTGGATCCCTCATGGAAATCATCTCTGCTTGTGGGCTATTATTTGTGTAGAGGTGGAGACCCACCTTCCACCAGCCTGCTGCAATGTGACACCTTTTTCTCTTTTCCTAGCAGCTTAGGGCAAATGGTAAAAATGCTAATAGCAGAAGGATAAGCCTTAGGTGTCTAATGAACATTCCATGATCACAAGTATAAATGCATATCCCAACCCTGGGGGTGAAAAAATATTTTGCAGTCCAGTGGTTGCAAGGGAAGCTGTGCCAAATGTCCTGGAACTCGAGGAATGTACAGGCCCTAGCTTCTCCCTGGGTGTAAGCAGAGTGAAATTCCTATAAGTGTGACATACAGCACTGCAATGGCAACTACAATATCTCTATATGGTTAGTTCTTACACAGGTGATCTGCAAGTAAAAATTTTACAGAATTAGATGTAATTATTTCCTCTTTATTTAATATTTGCTGTTTCCAAGGTTCCACTGTCTATAGGACACTAATGGACCAGTAGAAGACAAGCCATTATGGAACATGGAACAATAATGTGTCTGGACATATGCTCAAATTGTATTTGAAAAGAGTAAACCAGCAGATGATGTATACTGATCACAGAATTGATTGAAAAGATATGTCTTTACTAAAAGATAGCAGCTTCCAAAAATGCAAAGTTTCCCTGCAAGGTTCTCATTATGGCATGATGAAGGAAGAATGCTAAAGATCTCTGCAGGAACTTCAATGACAACTGGAGATCATAATCCTGTAGGAGAAGTTCTGATTTTCCATTTGAGTGTTTGGAAAACCAGCTGCTTTCAAGAGTCCACTGTGTCTTTTAAGAAATGTCCTCTTCCAATTCCAACACTGGCTTTAGGGGTATTTAGATTCCTAGAGCCTTTGAAAACCTGCTGGGTACCTTTGAACACCTGTGTATATCCATAATAATTCATGATAACTGTTGATATAACTCGTTCTTTGCTGAAGCTGAAGGTACATTTCCTATTCCCTTTCATAAAATCAGGGCAGTGCTTTAAGCATTCTGGAAAGATCATGGTTTTGCTTTGTTCCAATACATCTCTAAGCTTGGATTAATGCCCAAAAACTCATTGACATATAACAACACCAGAATTCAGCTCTGTTGAGAATGCAAATACATTCACCAGGAAAGAGCTATCTGGTTTTATTGACTTTTCCAAGAAAGAACAGATTTGAGAGGGGAAAAAAAAAATCACGTCATTGTTTAATTTCTTTATTTTTTAGAAAATCTAGAAAGTTTAACTTTTCAGGTTGCAACCCCCTCACATAGTAGTGATCCACCAGATGAACCGAAATGAAATGATGCTTGCTATACAAATGAAAAATGTGTATTAAACAAAGCTTTAGTAGAAACAGTGAAATATTAATGAAAAAGAATCATAAAGTTCAACTGATACAAAAAGCAAAAGGCACAATAATGCTGTTTTTTCAAAGGCACAAAAGGTGAAGTGGTTTTATACCATATGAAGAAGGAATAGAAAATTCTCTTGAGGTACCAGCAATCATGGATCAAATTCCTAGATTATGTTATGAACCTTCAAATGTTGTTCAGAGCTCCATCTAAGTACTGTTTGAGGAATTGGTATCTGTTGGCTCCTTTAGACTGTGAGGGATGATCTCCAAGGTGATATTTAATTAGAACACCAGCTATCACCATGATCTCTCAGTGTTGGCTGAGCCTTTCTTAACTTTTATCTGTACATAAACCATGGTATAGTAGAACTTGCATTAATTTTCTCCTTTGCTCTGAATCTTTTCCTTGGGGTGTGTGTTGTGTGTGAAAACATTGGTAGTTTCCAGGTCCCCTGCCCCAGAAATGTTGAACGTGTAGGCAGAGGCAGAATGTTCACTGATTTTGATGGGGCCAGGATTTCACCTGAGAAATCCCGGCCCCAGTGAATTTTAGATGAATGGTTTGTTTCCAGCCAACAAATGCAAACTGGAAGTCATCTGTCCTCTTAAAATGAGTCTTATTGCCTCCTGGTTCCAAATTAGTTTTTGGTGTTAGGCAAACATCCTCCCTTCATGCAGTCCCTCAAACAGTGAGCTTTCCTGACATCTGAAAGCTTAGGGGGATATAAATGTGAGACATAGAAACTATGGGGGGAAAAAAAAAGAAAAAAAAAAAGGAGGGGGATGGGGGTGGAGAAAAGGTTCCTGTCCTGTCCTGTTCACAGATGTGTGTGTTTGGTGGCTGGCTGACTTAGCCAATCTACCACGTGTGATTTTGGTAGTGCATCAGTGCATCACACCACTGGCTTAGCAGAAATTAAATTACTGCTGTCACATATGAGGTCTGATAGAAGCACACAGGTGGCCCCAGCTTGCCAGTGAGAAGGCCCAGCTGGACAGGTCTGCTTGCCAGCAGATGTGAAATGCAGAAATGCCCTCAAGGCTTTGGAGACATTAATGGTGGGAGAGGCCCTCAGCAGGGACCTGTGACATGTGATCTGATGTGGAAAGAGCCACCGTGCCAGACCCCAGATCCCTGTCCCAGCAGCACTGCTACCCAAACCCTAACCATGAGAGAAATGTGGCCAGGGAGAACCCCTCCAAGTGGAGGGGGCACTTGGGAGGTAAAGTGATACTGTGCATGCTGGCTCTTCCAGCTGCCTGCCTGTGCTGTGAGCAAAGCATTTGAAGATACGAAGTCCTATTAAATACAAACAGGGATGTGTTTTACTCCTAAGAGCATTTTATTATTTTAAATGTTAGCATTTTCCTTGAGCCTTAAAATATTTGTCTTTACTGTCCTTATATCATTTTTCCTGCTTGTCTGATACTGCACAGCAAGGAGAATCCAAGTAAAATATCAAAGTTAGGGTGCTTATTTTCTGCTGTGGATGACACCCCCAGGTGATGGTTTCTTAGGAAACAATATATATCCTGTTAGGAGGAAATATATTCTGCCAGTCATTAGGGAGTCAGTGTTGGAGCTTATGCTGACAGGTGCTGGCTCTTGGAAGGGAGCAGATGGCAGAGAGACACCCAGCAGATCTAATTAAACTATGAGGCATCACATTAACCAAGAAGGAAATGTACTTAAGTCCAGTCCTGTCACACTTGGAAGAAGTTCTGTCAGGGCTGCTTGGAGCTTGGGGAAAAAGAATGAATGCTGTTATTATTATTTATCTTATTGTGTGTGTTGACAAGGGGATTAGCCCCTCCCATACACACTCATCTATGCCATCTCCTCCTCGAGATGGAAAGTCCCATCAGTGGCAGCTGATAGGACTTCAGGAGGAACCAATGTGAAGAGTACAGGAGGCAGAAAAGCAAGATGCTGAACTATGGCATACAGAATAGGAGGATGCATCCTGCAATAACCCATGGTTTAGATTTCATCCTCTGGGGATTTTTTTTTTCTTTTTTTCCTGGTCTTCTCTTTGCAAACAGAAGTGGTCAAGAGGTTACTGTCTCTGTTCTCTTTTCTCTGCAGTATGAATACAAGAGATTCAGAATGTTGAAAAGTCTCATTTTCCAAGTGAATGCTTGGAAAATGCTAATTATTGCATAGTAAAAAGGGTTTGAACACACTACAGGATTTTTTTCTCTCGAAAATATCTAGTTTTTGTTGAAACAACTTTTCTTTGAAGCTGCAAACCATTAGGCATTGTATACAGATAGTATACAGATATTATGCTTACAACCAAAATATAATCATTAAAACACCACTTTCTAAACAAAGCTGGAAACTTTTTGTGTAAAAACCATTAGTATCTCTCATATGCACAGATACTAAGTGGTAGGATAATGAACAATCTAAGGCATACACTAAAGTACAGATAATGAGACTCCTACTTATTCACATTTCATTAGCAGTATAAAGGATCTAAATCAGCTCTGTTGCTACTCATTTCATAAAGCATTGTCATCACTTTCATTTAAAAATACTGATCTTAGTTCTCTATAATTACTGTATAAAAGCTCGAGATATTGTTTCCAACAGATCAGGTTTACTTTCCTGAACAAAAATGGGTATGGCCATCATAATGAGCTTTGTATCAGTTAGTCAGGTTTATTCACCCTTACAATGGCTCATCTTACTCTGGAAATAAAGGGACCTCTGGCTGACCTTTCATTTCAGAGTTCATGGGCCAGGAGCCTCTTTTAAAGCATAGTTGGCCTCTGCTTTGGAGCTGTTCCCCTCAGACAAAATACATCCTCGAGATAAAATACTCCATGAGCAAAGGTTTCAGCAGCTCCTGGGGACTGGGAACCCCATGAAGCGCTAAGGATGTGAGGAAGAGGAGGTCACTGTCTCCCTGGACCCTGCTGCAGAACCAGGAGGCTGCCCCTCTGTTGCAATACCTCAGTGCTCATTGCTGCAGCTGCAGGGAGCACATGTCACCCAGTACTTGTACCCTGTTACTGGACAGTTATACTGACCCTGTCCTGACTGGTTTCTACCTTGAGGATGGTTGGTTTGCCCCAGTGGTTTGGTATTGCTAGCTCAGTTGCCTTTCTCATCTTTAAGACACTTTGATACCTACATAAAGGTTACATTACTTTTTTTTTCCTTCGTCAAACCCATAGTTCTCAAATAATTTGAATATAAAAACCTGAAGCAAATTATTCTAAATGCTGCCAACTTAACATTTACTAACTTTCATACTCTTCTCTACTAAATGTGGTCTACTTAAAAGGAAGATAGCTCTTGCTTATGTTCAGAGAGCATGATTGATAGTCAATTAATATTTGGTTCACTGGTACACCTCATCCTGTACCTGCAGCTCATCCTAGATAGGAGTTGCTAAATTTCACTGCATTTATGTGAGAAATATTCCTGAAGTGTATTAACTTCACTTCACGTGAAGGTTGCTCCAAGTAGTAAGTGAAGGATTGAATTGTCCACAGTTTCCCAGCAGAAATGTGGGCAAGACAGATAGAAGACACTGTCCTAGGTGTTCTTTGAAGCTCTGCCTGGCCTACTGCTCTGAAAATATAGCACATTACTTTTATTGAAAAACAGTGAATGGATCAATAGAACAATCCTGCAGAAAGATTAATTTTGGATCATTGTCGTTCTTGGAAAATATTCATCGTGACTGAATAATTGCTTCACAGTGCAAAATAAAAGGGACAATCTTGGTTATTTAAGCATATTCTTATTATGTAACAATCGCTTTATTTAGCAATAGAGTATTATTTTTAAAACCACGTTACTAAGAAATAGAGCATTTTTGGGTTTAACAGCAATCTTTGAAAGCAAAAAAAGATTCTTTTTTCTTTACAGTACCAGCAACTCATTTATTTATTAGGTTGATACATTTTTCTTCTTGATTTTAAGGTTTTGTTTATTTATTTATTCATTTTTCATAGGATTAAGAAGGTTACATATTTGTGACATGATTTCATTCAAAATCCATTGATATGTCACTGTAGTAGACAGTGTAGCAGACAGTGACAGTGTAGCAGACACTTTGGGCAGAGCATGACAATACTTGGGTCATGGTCCCCAGATGCTACCGACTGAAGTCCTTCATGGGCTTCACTGGCACCATCATGACTGATACCAGTTTGATAATCTGGTGACTTCAGCCACAGAAGCTTTGGTAGAAATTCTGTTGATTCATAAAAATACAGCTGCTATGCATGAAACTGATAATCAGAGTCCTGCTTATTAAAACAAACAACCAACCAAAAAATCTCAGTATTTTTAGAGAGATGAGCCAGCATGTGCATTTTAAAATCTTCTATAAGCCTATGCTTTGTTTCTTGAAAAGATGAATTCAAATATTTCTAAGTGCTTTATCAAGGAAGAAAACACAGGAACTCTTCCTCCTGTGTTTTGCAATTTAACCCTGTGAAACCTGTGAAAAATAGAATGCTGCTGGATCTACATGGAAGCTTCTTTTCCATTCCTGCTTTGCATCAGTGAAAATTACTTCCCAAAACACTGTAGTTACTTGGCTTATTCTGATATTCCTATCTTCTATGTCAAATTTTTATCAAGAAGCAGAGTCTGCATCCAATTAAACGAGAAAAAGGTGGGTTGATTTTTGCAATGCTGTTTCCACTGAGCTGGATACACTAATGGTTCTCTGAGCAGTCTCCAAAGGTGGCACAGTGTTTTCTTTTCCAAGCTGAAGGCTAATCAGGCTGGTAGGGAGGCAGTAGGAGCTCCTGGGAGGAAAAACAAGGCTGATCACTGCTGTTCCTCCTCCCTGCAGGCTGTGGTGGCTTTCAGCCCTCCTATTCAAGCCCAGATGTTCAGTGATTTTTGACAGTGATTACTGCCAGTCAGTACAAAGGTTGGGATCCCACTGTTTTGTTCAGTCTTGCTGTTCCCTGGCTTTGTGCAGGTTACATCTGTCCTGAGAAATGATGTGAGCTATAGGAGTGGTTTGTACTGCAAGTGATGGTGATGACCCTGCTCCACACCAAGTGCATTTCAATGTTTATGAGGCACCTCTGTCCTGGTCCTGTGCACTGATTCCTCTTAGAGAAGTGGAGATAACTGGGAGATAACTCCTTTCAAAACTGCAACCATGATCCAAACTAAAACATTACAGCTCTATGCACTGATACAGGCAGAAATATCAAGAGTGAAAATAATGATGAAACATGCTGGTGAGTGGCCCCAGAATTTCAGGATTGTCTTGAGAAGAAAACAAACCCAGGGAGATAACAGAGAGTTGGTGAATGGCCAGTGAAATTTCTGAGAGATAAATGGTTAATAATATCAAAATCTCAGAGATAAGTTCCCAGGAATTTAATTTTTAATTACATTTTTTCTTATAAAATAGGTGTTTAGAAGAAATTCAAATTGACAGAATAGAAAGAAGATTATTTGGAAAGTTAAATTTCCTCATATTCTTGTGCTAAGCAAAAGCCTAACAAAAGGAGGAGAGATGAATCCCTTAGGTTTTGTTTCTAACAGCAAACTGCATTTGGACAATGGATTCTATTAGTACCATTTTCATATAAGCTAATTTAATGACTAATATTTTGCATTACTTGCAAAATACTTGCTTCTTAGTCCCTTAGGATTGTCACTGAGATACACTGCCATAGTTGTCTGCTCCTTTTCTTTCTTTTTTAAGTAAAAATGACTTCCTCCCTCCTCTGTTTTCCAAGTGTCTTTCCAAGAAAAAAAAATCATAGCAATTAATTGTCATCTGGTTGGGTGGGCAAAGAATGTGCAATGGAAGCTATCCAGAGATGTGTTTCCAGGGAAAAACATATGCCATGAAATTCTGAATGAACCAAACTACAGACAACAAGGACTACAACACAGCAGAGGGGGAAAAAGGAACAGGCATTTAAACAAATGTGCATTAGAGCACCTGAGCCTTTATGGTCTGTTTAGAAACTTTTTGCCAAATATAACATTTAATTTCAATACCAGCACCAGACTTAGATATTATCTCTTCTACCTGATGCCAAGAGTTATTATTAATTGTTGTCTGAGTGCTCATCTTTATGCAGCATGTGGAGACTGACTAATGCAGCATTTAGGGACTTTCAATCAATTCACATAAATGTAAGCCAAGGACTATTGCAGGGAACTTCCACAGCAAGCATGGGAGTGGATTTAAAGTTTATTTGCTGGAAAGATATTAGGCAATCATCCCTTCTTTTACTGCACAAGACTGTGTTTGGGTTAGAATCTGACCTAAAATTATACGATTGTTGTTTTCTGACTGTTTCCACAGTTCATCAGAGAATGAATTAAAAATGTAATTTCCAGTTTTACAGATTTAAAGACAGTGTGATACTTCACCCCTCTTTAAATCATTCCAGTTACTGCCTATTACTCTCTGTTTTTCATAGTAAATTATAGTTGCTCTTTGCAAACCCTTTCTTTCTTAACTGCTGATTTTTAAAGGTGAATTATAATAGCAGATAGATTCCAGAAAATTCTTTACTCTGAGCTGTTTGCAGTTCTACTTATATTTTTATGATTGATTGATATCCTTATATGCATAGTAAAATCTTCAAAGCCTGCTGTTCCTTTCTGAAAGAAAATAAAATTCTTCAAACAATAAAAATTATTCCTTCCTAACCTGTATCTGATGTCACTCAACCTTTCTTTCTGAAGATAAATAGAGATTTTTCTAACCCAGGAGTAGGGAAACTAGGATATTATTTTTGCCATGTCTGAATGTGTTCTTTTTACTCACCTGATGACTCCACTTATTTGGAAATCTTTAAATACATCTTAATCTGAAAAGGTACACTGATTAGAGTGCTCCGTCTCTTGTTTGCAATCAGGCTGTGTTTTGTTCCCTGAACTTCAAAGAGCTGATTATAATGCATCCTGGCTTCTTCTGGGTCTGGATTTTGATCTTATTCATAATAGGATAAATGGGAAAAACTTGCTTGAAATCACTGTCTCCTGTCAACAAAAATAAGATCTGACTTGGATTTTATTAAGAGAGAACTGTATTTGCTCTGTTAGTCCCACTCCAACTCTCCATTGGTTTTCTATCTGCCTCCAAATCCTCTCTGCAGGGTGTCCATACAGTGTAGGGACAACTCAAGAACTCTAAACCTTACTTATATTTTCCCCACTCCTAATTCCTGCTTTTGGTGCTCCTGTCTTCTGCTTGCTCTCTCACAATACCTCTACAGAGTTTTTCACCCTCCCTTCTTCTCACAAATCCCTTCATGAGAGCTCTCTGTCCTGAGCTACTCAGGTACTTCAGCTGTTTGATTCACTAGAAAATATTCCAGATGCCATCCATCTCTCTTCTGTTCACGGTTGAGTCCTCTTGCTGTGACTAATTAGGACATTATCTACTGCATGAAATAATGGCTTGCAATATTTGCTTCATTTTGGGTCACAACAGTCGGCAAACAAACACAGAATCACAGTGTCATAGAATGGTTTGTGTTGGAAGATACCTTAAAGATCATCTCATTCCAACTCCCTGCCATGGGCAGGGACACTTTGGAAAAGCACCACTCCAGGTTGCCTGGCCTTGAACACTTCCAGGAATAAGACAACTCAGAAGCATCATTAGTCTTTCTTCCTGTTTGCTCCAGTTGCATTTTTGACACCTTGTGAGGAGAGTTGACATGAGGGTTTTGTGAAGACATGATCCTTGACATGGTTCACAGGAAACACTGAGTGATATGATACAGATTCCAAGGCCTTTATCTTAATATGACTCTGTGTTTGTGAATTCTGGGCTATAAGCACCATACAGCCACACTGTATTACAGAACTCGGGTGTTTAAGTTAATTTGTTCTCCTGGCCTGCTCCATGGGCAGTTCCAGCCTGCAGCACAAACAGGTCTCTGATGTGCTTGATGTAGCCTTGGCTTTGGTCACTTACTGAGAAGAGATTTTTTTTTAGCCCTTTGGGGAAAAATGTTTCTTTCGTGAATCTTCACTGGTCACAAAAGCAACCGAATAATCAGTTCCTAGATGGAGCTGCATGACACTTTTCTACCTCTCTTTCCCAAGATCACAGGTCTCAAAACTGTCCTCATTAAGTGGTTGTAGCTGCCATCACCTCATCACAGAGCCCATCTGCTCCCCACCTTCTAAAAAAGGCAACTTTCTTCTGATCATCTGCAACTGCTGATGTGGGAAGGCTGCACCAAGAACTATTCATATTTTGTGTTGCCTCTTAATGACATTTTGCAAGTGAAGGTGACAAGGAACAGAAAACATTATGCATTAACAAGCAAAAAGAGAGAAGTGTGGAGCCATCAGAGAACTTCAGCACAGAGCAGTGTGGGACAAGGGATGTGTATCTATTTCCCAAAGACGTTTTTCTATAGGAAATGCAGTATGAGAAAAAGTCCTTTGAGATATCTATTGAGATAGAAATAATTCAGAGAAAATGGAGTAATAAATTTCCCTCTGGTTTTTTTTTTTTTGTTGTTGTTGTTTGTTTGGGGGTTTTTTGTTTTGTTTTGTTTTGTTTTTTTTTCCAAAAAACAGTGAGCAGTGTAGATATTTTCTTAGCTCTATGAGACATTCAAATGCATTTCTATATGTTGCTGGGTTAATGGCAGACCAGTTAATGTTACTGGTTTTGTGGATCCCTGAATGTAACGTGGCCTTATCCTGTGCCTGGCATTGCAATGGAGACTTTCTATCATCAAACAAAAGGAAAGAGTTTGCTTGAATAATAAGCAATAACATCAGGTCAGCTCTGTAGAACTTCTTAGATCATTATCTTGCAAGACCATTTGTTTGTTCATGGCATTCAGATCAGGTGTCCAGAAGTCAACCTTGTGGGACAGAAAACATGTTTGGATCTGCATTCACCTGGAGCTGTTGGAGAGGAGAGGTAGCTCTGGAAAGACCTGTGGGGAAAAGTGGTAGCTCTGAGTCTTGGAGGTTTGTAAGTCATCTGAATATTACAATGTATGAATCTAATGTTCAAAGCAAAGCAAAAAAAGACAACATTATTGATCAGTGAGACTGTATTGTCAAGGTTTGTGTTCCCCCATTTTTATGAAAGAATGACAGTAAAACGTAAAAACTGGAAAAACTCTAAGGGAGGTTCTAGACTTGATGGAGGAAATGGATATACTCCTAATAGTTTCATCTTGGTGTTGAGATGGCATCTTCCCCAACATCAGTGATCCAAAGGACTGCTGCCTTGTCCATGTGATCTCACCAGAATCTGCCTTTCAGTCATTATTCCAGACATCACAGAGGGCAATATCTCCTCTCAAGAAATTAATCCCAAGTCCACTGATATTAAGAGCTTTTCCTTGGGATCATTTGCCTTACTGGAAGCCTCTCCCAGTTGTTGGTGTTGATTGTGCTTTGTCTGGGAAGAATAAAAATAAACAAAGGAAAGAACTGAAGTGATCTGATGTCTGAATTTACTGGGGTAGGACCAGGGAGAATTCTCCATTTGTTCTTACCTGTGTCACTAAATCGGCTTGATGCTGAAGATCCTTCATTCAAAAAACCAAATCAAACCAAATCAGACCCAAACCCCAAAAACTCCAGAAACCAACATTTGGAAGCTGTATTATGAATGGTGGCCACCTGCCTTGCCTCTGAGTGTCTTCTATATAACTACAAACAATTCTTTTGAAGGCATTATCTTCTGACAGAAATCCTGCAAAATGTGTGTTTTCTATTGCTGATTGTAGTCTCACTACAGACAGTTGGGACATAGAGATCCACATTCAGTCATATCCAGATGACAGACTCCTGAAGATCTTGGATTTTTTGGAAAATAATGACTACATCACCCTAAGAAAATTTCAAAGGTTTCATTTAGGAAAAGGGGAAGATTTTCCTGCAACTGTTTCCAACCATATCTATCATATAAATTAAATAATGATGTCCTTCACCCACTCTCTTCTATTTTTTTTTCCCATGAGTCGTAGACTATTTTTTCCTACATAAAGATACTAGCATTGAAAATTGGGGTGAACAAATCTGGAGGAATTTCTTTGAAATGTCATGTGGGGTTTTGTAGCTGAGAAATACTGAAATGGATATTGAGTTAATGACACTTATATCAGTCTGAAACGATCTCTTTTTTCCTGATTGTTTAATTTGGAAAAGATGAGCATCTTATCTTATGTCTCCTCACTTTACTGGAGTTTTCATTGGTGCATGTGGAGCCTGGGCATGGATCATAACTCTCCTGCTGCCAGCAGGGTGGGAGGGGAAGCAGCCCACAGAGCAGGCTTAGGCTGCCTCAGTCATGGTAGCAGAATTCAGAGATGGATGGAGTGGTGAGAATGACATTTGTGGGTGCAGTTAACTTAGTCTCTGGGATACAAATTAAGACTATTGATGCAGTTTGGGGGTGATGGGCTGAAAGAGGTGTCAGAGGGTTTTGTGGGCACTCTCTGTGATTTAAGGCTCCTGGATGTTGCTGTCCTTGCACTGCTGTAAATCTGGCTGCTACCTTTGCTCATTCCTTAGCAGACGCTTTCCTCTTTAATAGGTTTCTGGTTTCTGGTTTCTGGTCTAATACCCTTTCTGGTTTCTTGGTCAAATTACAACCAAAGAATTGCCTTTGTGCTTTCATGCATCCCATCTCAAAATCTGCCACACAATCTTTTTCTCTCCTGAGTTGGCTGAGTTTCAGTAGTGGATGAACAAAGTACTTTTGCAGAAGGTGATAAGCTGCCATCAGCCAAAGCAGCTCTGCTCATTATAATGGAATTTTTGTTGTAACCACTGATGATTTCACCCAGGTTCCCTAAAAGCACCTGGGATTCAGGTGGTGAGAACACAGCATTAGCTCAGTGCTGGCTGGTGCATGGGAAGATCCTGACCATAGCCATCAGGATAATTTTTGTAAGTAGAAAGCCTCTCAGCAAGGCTTTGCCCTACAAGATAAATTAGCCAGGACAGTCTCCAGCTGCAGCCCTGGTGTCAGTCCTGGCCCAGTGGAGTGGGCTGTGTGAGTATGGCAGAGCTGCCTGGGAGGGTTTGCTTAGATTGAAAGGTGATTGCCACTGCTGCTCTGAACTGCCTCTGAATGTACAGCCCAAATGTTATTTGTGTTGTAGTAATGCCTTCCCAAAGACATCAAGGACCTTGCTCTGTTGTATTCTCCTCATAGGAGAATGACCCATTAGCTGCCAGAATAAAGACAAATGAGTCATTCTCTAATCTGTGCAGTTAATGAAGCTCAGATCCATACAGTTTTGAAGCCTATGTGCTTATCCTTTTCCAGAATGCTCCCTCTCTCCCCTTCCCAAATCCCTCCAACTATTGCTACAGAAACACCAGTTTCTCTCTCCAGTGACATTTTTTCCCTTCCTCTGTCCCAGCCCCAGCCCAGGGGCAGAGCCCACCCTGGCTGTGGTGGGGATGGAGGCACCACATACCCTGGCTGTTTCAGAGCTGCGTGTGTGGTTTGGGCAAGAAGCATGCACTCACTGAGTGCCTGGAAAAAGGCTGCACTGAGAAGGGAGCTTCAGAGCTGCCTCTGGTGGGGCCACTGGCTCGGCTTTAATTCCTTAAACTCACAGAAACATGATGCAAGCAGCTCTTCAGCCAGGGAGAGTGTTAGATGACATTAAAAATGATCAGGTTCAGTATAGCTTTATGCCTATTAAAACCATGTAAGATCTCCACCCAGATTTTATGGCAAACAATTCCTCTCTGCTTCTGACCTTCTGATTTTTAAGTACTCCAGGACTGTAACAGGCACTCTTTGCTGTTCTTCTAAGAAACCCTTTATTGGGAAAAGGAGCACAACTAAGTTGTGGAAAACACAGTATCAAAGTATGTGCAATTAGTATGTATAACAATATCCCTTCCAAGTACATTTATCACCATGTATCTAATCACCTTCTCTGCTACAGCTGCAGATGCATTGTAGTCTCTTAAAAATGTAAATTAAACAATCCACTGATGAATCTGTTGTGCAGATTTAGCATATTGATGAAGAGGATTTCAGGTGCATCAGAGAAGCATTTTTTTCAGCATGCATCTGTTTATTACCAAGTCTTGGTGAGGAAATGTTGCGGTGTGTATTTGGGGGGGGATCCCGGGGAGGATTCCCCGGGACCCCCCCGGGGGGTCTTAGAAGCGTGGGTGTCCGTGCGCTGGCAGGCAAGGGGATTCAGACGCCGATAGGTGCCGAGGTGAGGGTTTATTGAGAATTCAGTTCCAGGAAGCCTCATGGTCCCTGAGGGGGGAGGGGGAAGGGGAGAAAGGGGGGGGGAAGGGGGAGAGTCCGGAGACCCCCAGGGAGAAGAGGGGCCCAGGGGGAAGGGAGCTGGCAGAGAGAGCGCGAGGCTTCCCCGTTCGCACTCTTATCCCCCCGGTTCGGAGGGCGCGGTAAAAATTGTACAGCGAATCAGGTTACAGATACATGATACTGCAGGGAGGGACAGACTTGGAATGAACCATACACTGTGACCAGGGCTGAGCTGGGATATACCACCCCACAAGGAAAGGCTTTATGGGGAGATCTCTTTAGTCATGAGCACAAGCTCCATGTCAATGGCTTTGCCTGCATTCAGCTAGGTTGTAGCCTAAGGATCAAACATCATGCCCAGCCCCAACAGGGACACCTGAGATCTCCACATGTGTATTAGAGTCAGCCCTCTGTGACCTCTGAAGGTCTCAGGCAGTGTAATACAACAAGGTGAGCTTAAGAAACTTTTGATCTTTGGCTACTGTTGGATCTTCTCTGACTTCCATATCTTGTTTGGATATTTTTCTGCCTATCCATAGGTACTGTCTAGTAAGAAGTGCACTTCCTGATCTTCCCTCATGGTTAGTAGAACAAGAAAAGACTTGACTCCTTCTGAAATTGCTTTTTTCTCCATTGTCTCAGTTGTGAGCCTACAAGGGCTGCAGTTCTACTTTGGGTACTTAAAGATTACATTGGGTGCATTTAGACTTGATTTCCATTCTCTCTTTGGTTACAACATTTCACCTCTAAGGAATGAAAGATTTCTGTTAGTGCTAATATTGTAGCACAACCTTTAAGAGAAACTGAAAGACAGAAAAACAACAGTGATCACTTGTTTCAAATGAGAAAGGAAAGCACGGTTGCTAACAGCAGAAAAATGACTTCCACCCATCCTCCCATCCTGAGTTGTCAGCCTGCCACTAGACCTCCCTACCCACTCACTTCTGCCTCCCCAACTGGGCTGGGCAGCAGGTTTCCTTCTTTTCTTTATTTTTTTCAGTAGAGGTATAAAAATCAATGCAAGTAAGAAAAGGAAGAGAGCAAAGGAAATGATGAAGAGACATGGGTGACAGTTAGGGGGTGGAAGTGAAAGTGTGGGTGTGAATGCTAGAATGAGAAAAAGAGAGAGATTGCCTTTTAAAAACAGGAAACAGCTGATAAATAACCCTGAGTAAAGCCATGAATATAGGAAAGAGTAGAGTAGACATGGGGAACACAGACCAAATGAAGAAGAAAATAAATGCAAATGAAGAATGAATAAGAAGATTAAGACAAGAAAACTGAGTCTGGATAAGCTCATTTTATTTACACTTTTCACTTTTTACACATGAAAGTTTCTCCCTGAAGACTACCTACATCACAGCTAAAAACAAAAACAAAAACAAAACCAAAAACAAAATAAACCAAAAAAGTGATGTCAGGCAGAAAAGGATGACAACTCATACTACCTGCCTACTTCAGTCTTCACAATAAAAAAATGGAAATGGCTCTAAACATGGAAATCCTGCTGCAGAAATCCACTTCTGCCAGAAGTCCTGCAATGGATAGATTGCAACACGGATAAACAAGTCTTTGTAAGCCAGGCATGTATCCCATTTTGTCTTGCACCACTTGCCTCCTTTTTCAGGTACTTCTATAAAAATGATTGAGAGGAAGATGGGGGCAGATGTATAGAAGAGATCAATACTTTGATAGCAAGCAGTGGCTTGTGGTTGGGTGTGTTTATCTCAGCTCCCTGGGCTTTCAGAGGCCTCCCTCTTCCCCAGGCTCCAACCTACTCTTGCTGCTGCTTTTCCCTTGAAGAAGTGTTAGGTTACTGCTGCAGATTTTTAAAAATAGGGATGGGGAATATCCTGCTTCTGTCACCATTGACTAGTTGATGCTTTTCCTAAGACTCTTTGAATTAGCTGGAGCTGGGACTTATTGACAATTATTCTGAGGGAAGGATTGAATTGAAGCAGAAACAATCAAAACTAAACTATAGAGTTTCTACTTGAAAGGAAAATAACCTTGTCTGCCAGCTTTTGCCAACTATGGGACATTGGCTCCACAAAATTACCCCCTTAAGGATTTGGTCCAGACACACGGTAAGCATCTGTAGATCATGCAGGAACAGGAAATAATGGCAGGGAAAAGGAAAGGAAATGGCACCCTCTTTCATCTGGAGAAATGAAGAGAATGGGCAAAATTTTACAACCCTTGGTAAGATGGTGTGGGAAAGATGAAGATTAAATATCCCCCATAAAAATAGGCAAGACAATCATAGAAGAAAAAAATTAATTACTAAATTACTCTGATCTTGCCAAGAGCCTTTTATTTATGGTGTTCAGCTTTAGAAAGGTTGCAGGGAGTCGATAACAGGAGGATAAGCCAACACAGAAAGCATACAGCAGCTTTCCTGATATCAGTAGAAGATCTGTTCTGAGGCATGTTCCAGGTTTTGATGAGCTGGTGGTCATGGCTGGTGGTCATGGATAGGTGTCTGGTCTGGTGGTGATGTTGAAAACCCTGGCTGTGGCAGGGGAGCTCTGCTGTTCCCCTGTCAGCAGGCTGCCAGTCTTCTGCTAGGTAAGGAACATGCACTTCAGTGTGAGTTTAACCCTACTGTGTATTGAACAGTACATCTCCCAGGAAGCAAAAAGCAGGCTGCAAGCAGCCTTCTGTTTAGCCAACTGAATTTTACTAGTTCAGTTTAAAAGATTGTCCCTACATCTTCTGAATTAGCTGATACAGAGGTTTGTGAGTCTTGTAAGGAGAACTGCTTTGGTTGGGTGACTTACCAAAAAGACAGTAAATGTAGATTAGTTGTGTGTATGATGTGAATGGGAACATACTGACAAATTCCTCATGCATGGCTTCAGTCCTGTTTCTTCCAGCAAAGACAAATGATAGTCAGGTTGCTGCTAAGTCTATTCCCATAGCATTGGAGTCTTGGGGTCCTGGATTTGGGCAGATGTGTTCATCATATACAAGCCATTTGGAAAGGATGATCTTTTGGTTTGTTGTGAAATAAAGTGTGAAATCCAGCAAATGCCAGCATGAAGGCTGGTGGGAATCTGCTATTCTGGAATTCCTAGACCTTCATTTTGTGGATCAGTATCCTCTGAAAATATCCTTACAGATCCTTGTTGATGCCATATTTATTAATCTTGAATTCCAGCTTAGTTTATCTGATGGTGTCACATGCTGTGCAGTCCAGGGAGACAACCATGGTTTTAATTTGTTCCCTCTTTCTCCTACCCACACCACTCCCCCATTAAAAAGGATTCTTTGCCTGGCTCCATTGCAGTCACCCCTTTAGTTTTCCATGATACCTTATTTTATTGTGCCTTTCAAGTAAGAAATCATGAGAACAAGCAGTTAATTAGGTTTTTATTTTAATGAGCTGCAAGACATTCTTGTCTTCATCCATTCTTTTGGACTGTACAATGGAAATTTTATACTTAGGCCATTTTTTCCCTTCTGGTTCTTCTGGTGTTTATTTTTGTCCTTCCTAGAGAGTATGAGCAGCAAGCCCTTCTGTTAATGTGTCTCGGGTTTTATGCTGCACCAAACTTCTTCGTGAGGGTCCCTTCTCCCACAAATATTTTAGCAAGCACATTATTTAGCTGAATTTTCTCAGAGTTTCAATTTGGGCTGTGTTGATTCACATTCATTTCTGAGTTGTGTATGTACAGAGAAAGAGCTGTGCAATTTTTTTCAAGACATATTTATAGTTGTTTTTCTGACCGCAGATAGCTGACTGGGAGATTTCCTTGGAGATTGCTTGAGTTAACTTTGAATGTGGTCAGTGGTGACACTGCATGAGATGCAGACAACAAACTGAGCTCTAACACATTTGCTACAGTTCCCACAAGTGCAATTACTGAGTAATCTCAGTGTTAGCTGCTGTAAACAGGGTAAGCTTGGTGTGGATGAGCCCAAAGCGAGTCCAAGTGCTAATCAGCACTCTAAAGCACACCCAGGTTCATATCTCATATGCTGTAATTACCAGCCAGGAGGAATCAGAACTGTTGACATGAACTGAGTCAACTAAATACTGGTAAGTGTGTATATGGATATGGCTCTGTGTTGGCCCCAGAGCTGATATTCTAAGATAAGCTGCAAGTCAACTTCTGAAAATACTGAGCTTTTGGAAACAGTTCTGTGACATGAAACTGGAAAAGGAGGGAATCCAGAACTCCTAAGATAGATGAAAAATGGCAGCTGATATCTGGTTTCAATCTCCTAAATTGAAACTTACAGAATTGCTGTAGCTGAACCAGTTAAGCAAGGCCTGACTTTGCTGGTACATAGAAAAAATCTGTGTCTGCCTGCTGTGATGGCAGTAATGGCTTTCTCCTGTTGGTTGTCCCAGCAAGGCTCCACCTGTGCTGGGAACTTTAGCTGCTTCTGATGTCTCTAAAATGTGTACAAATTCAGCTTCTCATGATGTGCTGGCTGAGTCCAGGTGATTAAAACAGAGCAGGAATTTCTGCTGCCCTGGGATCAGTGAATACAGATTATCCTGCTGCAAAGCAAATTAGCAAATATCAGGGGTGTGGTTTATTAATGTGGAAATAAAAAGCCTCAAACTGGATTTCTCTGGGGCAGAAGGAGTGACTAGTGTGAATTAATTGTGTGAGGACACCAAAGCTTAGAGGCTTGAAAAATATGGGGGAAGAGGGGAAACATTTGGTTGCCACTAGAGTAATAAGTACAGTACTGCTGTTATTAAGACAAGAAACTAAACCTGCGTTATGCAGGGTGTAGATGTTTCAATCAAAGGGGAGTTTCATTCCCTCAGCAGCAGAGTGGGATATGCTCTTTGCCTGACAGATATTGAGAGGGATAATTCTCTAGAAGCTTCCAAGTAAACAGAGGTGAAATTGAAGTTTGCACTGGGAGATCAAACTGTATTAGGCAATAAAATTTGCTCTGACTGACACTGTGAGAGCCTGCACTGGCTCCCAGGTGGGTGAGTATGACAGGGGCAGTGCTGGGGTTGTGTGTGTGCCACTGCTGCACATTGTTGCTGTCACTATTCTTCCTGTTTCCAAAGCTAATAGTAAATTACCAAGAGTGACAAAAATCACCCTGGCATGTCTCCAAATCCCTCCCACCAGCTCTAATTTATTGTGACTTAATTTTGGGTCAATATTTCCTTCTTGTTGAAATATTGCCCTACCATTCCCTTTAGCTCTTTGACCTATTACTCAAAAAACAGCAGCCCTGGTGCACTGCTTGTTTGTGTGAGCCCTGGCACTTGATGAAGAGCTCTCCAAACAAAACTCTCTGCCTAAGTACAGAAAAGATACCTGTCC
>VXBR01001239.1:1475998-1526641 GCA_013400215.1 Cisticola juncidis | reverse complement strand
TTTTTTTTTTTTTTTTGCGAAGTTTATTTAAAATCTAGGATTACTGATTTCTCTTCACATTATCCAGATTAAAATGCAGTGGGTATTTTCCTCTTTCCCCACCTCCTCCCCCAGAGGTGTTATCCAAACTTCAGCTAGATTCTTGTCTGTTCAACCCTGCTTCATATATTGGCTAGAGTTTTTCATCCCCTCTGCACCATAGACTGCTGCACTCCTCAATGCCTCTTGCAATTCACCCTGAGAGGTTGCAACAACTGTTGGAAAGCATAACTAAAGAAATATTTTTGCTTCAGTAAACTTGATTGCTGTTCAAATATCAACCAACCATGCTGTTGTTTGTTTTAAGACACTATTGTTAGCATGACCCCATTAACAGCAAATTTGCTTGTTATGTTCTCAGAAATCTGAAAAATCAATAGATAAGTACCATGAACTCTGGAAAAATGCACCCTGCTTGTGTGGCATAGAATGGGAAAGCTGAAAGTGGGGGAGTCCCAGTGATGTCAGATATAAAGAAGTTCCCCCTCAAAAATAACTTTTCTGAAAATCTTCCTTGTGAAATGTTAAAACTTCTTTTTCTTCTTTCCAGGAAACTTGAAAGAGGAAAATATAGCTTTTTAAATTAAACATGACCTAATCAATATATGTAGGGAAGGGGGAAAATAGAAGAAAACAATAAAGGAATTTGATGAAGACACCAGAAAAATGCAATATCTTAAATGGTGTAAGCATGGGGGTCAGTGGTTGCCATGCTTGTGAAAATTTGGCTGTAAATGGCTAAAGGTAGGGAGAAGCAAGCTGGTTTTGTTTTGATTTGGTTTGTCTTTTTTGTACTGAAAGCAGTCATAGCGAGAGTTACTGAACTCACTGAAAAATGTAGCAGCACATTGCATGAAAACTGTTTCTATCACAAATTAGTTTTCTGAAAATTCTGTTGGTCTGACATGTACAATAGCTGGGTGCTGAACAAACAGAATATTTTCGCCCCAAAATGCTGTCAAGATCCCCAAATTTTCAAAAGGAAGAGTGGCGGTAGTGCCAGTGTGGTAACACACACCACCCAGATGGTTCTTTCTAAAAACACTTATGCTGCATGTATTACTAGCCATAGCACATCTTCTCCTCCTGCTCTAGACACTTTCATTTGCTGCAGCTTCTTATAATAACCATGTGCTACTTGGGATTCTGTTAATGTGATATACATATCACACTTCAGTGGTTCTTCTGTTCTTTTCTAAGGCAAGACACTTAGAGAGTAGGAGTGTTGCATACATAGCATGAGGCTGTTGGAAACCCTTTCACAGGCAATGCTGGCTGTGGAGTTGGTGGTTTGATAAAGGCTTCATTTTGTCCTAAACCAGCCCCAGAAATTTCCCTTTCTTAGAGAGATGAGGCTGTCACCAGTGAAAGTGCCCTGGCTGGAAGCTCTCTGGATTGGAGGAAGAAGGTGAATAGTGATCTGCAGCCCAGAGCCTTACAAGAGGATGCTCAAATGCCCAGCATGAGTGATTAGGGTTTGCTGTGGGGGGAGTTATTGTGTTTTGCTTATTTGTTTGTTTTGTTTTGTTTCCCATCCAGTGAATATTGTAGAATAAAATTTTTTCTCAGTTGTGGCTACAGCAAGAATGAGCTGTGCTGTAGATGCTGTTGAAAGCCATCCTTAGCCAGGCTAGTACAACCCAGCTGAATAAATCTATGCACCTTGTCTACTGAGCTACGGAGCAGCATCAGAGATTTTTTGTGATCCTTCAGTATAATTCCTCTTTATTTGGGTTGTCTCAACTCTTTATGCCCTTGCAGCTTTCCTGTGCTGTTACATATACCAGTATAAACTGTTACACCATGGAATGTCAGAGATGATGGTGTCATGAATAAATTGACAACATTTTCATGAAAATGCACAAGGAAAGGTGTTTATGGAGAACTTGTCTTGCACCAACTGAAAATATTCTGGAGCACTGTGCTGGGAAGAGATAGCAGTACTATCAGTAGTATAGTTGGAGCAAGCCTAGACTAATCTGAATTTTTCTTGGACAGAGAAGGAAAGCCCTGTAAATGGTAACAAATCTTGGCTTGTCACCAAGCATGGACGTAATATGGGTCCATGCTAGAATTATAACTGCTCTAGGTAAAGTCATTTCTTACCCTTGAAGCTTTGTTGAACATTGCAAATTTAGAGTTGATTCCCAGCTGCAGAATTTGTGCTTCCTTTCTATGCAGACACACAGTCCATCAGACAAAACAGATGTAAAATAAGGTAAACTTCAAATTGGAAATGTGATCTGAATTTCTTAGAACCTACTCCCTCACTAATCTGAAGAGACAATGTTTTTCCTTTGGTCAAATATTTAATTTATTTATTCCACATTTTATCTCAGTAAAGCACTTGTATTTATTGTATTGATTTTGTCTGCATTACTGTGAAACTACCACACTGAATAACATCATCAAATTTCTAATTTTCTTTCTTGAAGTCTTCTGTCCTGAACACTATCTCTGGCTCACAGATGATCAACACATATTATTAGTATGGGATTAGTTGTAAATTGTTCAGCAGATAATATATCATCATCTTAGATCACTTCAGTGGTTAAAGCTACCTTTCTGTTCTGCAACATTTAAAGGATTTTCACAGTTCACTTCTAGGCATGCCCAGTCTCTTTTCTTATCTTTATACAGCCATGGTTATAAATTGTACAAGTCAGATCAATAAAAAAGGATTTTGAAGGAGGGTGAAAATAAATGTCATGCTTCATAATTTCTTTTAAGACATCACTATCTTTATTATTGTCACACCTACACTTTGCTAAAAATAAGCACAGGTTAGAAGCCAGAGTTAAATTCATTTTCAGATATGTCCTTTTCAGGTGTTCCCAAAGAAATATTTGAGGCTGGTATTATGCACCACCACTCTTCCAAGTTATATGCCTTCAAAAACTCAGAAGCAAATCTTCTCCAGGCTTCCAGCCCAAAGAATTCGTGACATTGTCACTCACTGTGAAATCCCCTGTGAGCCTTTTGGGCCCTAAAGCACTCTCAGAGGAGAAAAGAGTTGCTTGATGCTGAATTTGGGGGGTAAAGTTGCTGGTGATTCTTTTGGATTTTTGTGTGTATAAACACCTGCTGGGAAGGAGGATAAAGGGTAGTCAGGAAGAGAAAGCCAGAGGCTGACAGTCAGGGGGCATTGGGCACAAGTTAAACCACATGGAATTCCATCTGAAAACACTTTTTTCTCTTGGTAGGGTGGTCAAACTCTGGCACAGGTTGCCCTGAAAGGCTGTGGAATCCCCGGTGGAGATGCTCAAAACCTGACTGGATGTAGTCCTGAGCATCCTGCTCTGAAAAGGTGAGGTTGCATGAGGTGTCCTCCAGGAGAAATCCAGGTACAGGGGGCTGAGGACCATTCCAGCCTCATCCATTTTGTGAGTCTGAAATTTCCCTCTGGCTGCAGGAGCTGCAGGTATCTTGCAGATGCCTTAACTCATTGAAAGGGACGGTGAAATTCAGCATCCCTTAAGAGAAATCTGACTGTGAGTCTCCTTTCACATGTGTGTGGGAACCTATTTCCTTTGGAATACACAGCAAATAGACTGAACACTTGAAGAGCTCTGTCTGAATGTACAAATACAAAAGCAGGGAGGGAAGAGGGAAATCTGCTGGGCTGAAAGCTTTATTGTGAGTTATTGTCTCCTGCAGTGATCAGTGAAAGCAGAGGGAAACCTCTTCCTGTTAGGAATTACCAGGTCAACCCCTCATCTGTGAAGACTAAAGCTGTTGAGACAACCTGCAGAGGTTATATTAGATTTATGGATTGATACCCCTTGTGTGACAGCTTGATACCTTTAGGTTTACAGAGACGTCTAATTTACAACATCAGGACTACATTCCTCTGAATATTCTTTGTGATCCAACTGCTGAGATGTAGTACAAATGCAAAAATGTATGAAAGGTTTCAGCTCTTTTAAATGCTCTTTTGGTAGTTTTTCTGTCTTTTGAGGAAGGTAGGCCGCTGTATGTATGTGGATACACTTTGTTTTGAAATGCCCTTCTTATACTTTTGTTACAGATTTTATTGTGGTTTCATAGATGATGGGATAAAATAAAGTTTGATGAGTCTGAAAGAAAAATGAAGGCTAGAGAAACTGCACTTACTGGTGCCTCCTTGGTAGGATCATGCCTGCTGCTCTGGGGCACTGCTGTATCCAGCAGACTCACCAGACTGTTCCCAGCCCAGATACTTCTTGTACAACACCAGGATTGGAAGGATGTGGAAAGCAGACCCTGTGGTGTGGGGGGATGATTTGGAAATGTTTACGAAGCTTTCTTTAGTTTTAGCACTCCTCTTTCTTTGTCCCAGCTAATCAATAGTTTCTCTTGTATTTGCTTTACCAGGGGAAGTATTCCTCCCTGGAGTGCAGTGCAAGCAGAGGTGTTTACATCTCTCATGGGACTTGACTGTTAGGATTTATTGGCTGAGGTAGCAGGAACACTTATCCTCACCCCATTGCAATGATAATTTCTGCATTTTCACACATGCTGCCCTCATTTGAGGTCATTTGATATATCTGACAAGCCATCAAAACAAGCCTTCAAATGACTTCATCAGACAACTTGTGCAAATAATTATTTTGAGAAAATCTTATGCACAAGGACTACTAATTAAGAGAAAATGAGACAAAGATGAGGAAGGAGGCATGAGAAATCAAGAGACTGGGAGTGAAAGATGGATCCAAAGCAAACATATGCCACCCATGCTGCCAAATTTTTTGTTTTGACGGGAGGGTTGGGGTTTAGCATGTGTGAAAGCACAGTACTCCTGTCCACTTTCACAATCAATTCTGTTGTCTCCCCAGTAGACAAAGCTGCAGTGAATTCAGCACACAGAAATTGTCTGAAGCCACCCACAAAAATTGTCTGAAAATTAAGCCTGAGTGGAGAAGCCGAGAAATCCAGGATTGATCACAACAGCCTGAGCATAAATAAGATTGTCTGAGCGGAAATGTGATGGCTACAGGTACACAACAGGAAACAGTGAAGAGGTCAGGGATGGAGTATCACCATTAATGAGTGAGGACAGAACAAGGAATAATGGGCTCAGTGTGTGGCTGGACTCAAAAGGTGACTGCAAAAATGGCACAGTATCCAGGCTGTTTCTTTGCTGTTTGTGATGTTTGAATGACCTTCCTGGGCAGTGCAGGCTGTAACAGTGAGCTGATGCAGCCTTGCTTTCTGCTCTGGGAGGCTGCCTTTGCAGCATGTTGGATTTAATATTCAAGAACTGGACAGGGTGACTGAGAGGCATTCCACAAGGTTTTTATTTCATTATCAGTCTCAGGGAAGGTAGAGACATAAAAGATGGTAAAATTCATGCCATAACAACAGAAGCCAAAGTTCTCTTTCTTACAAGGCCTTTTAAAAGATTTTTAGCCAATAGGCTAATGCTAAAAGCCTACAAGCATCTACTTAAGCTAATCAAGAAACACTACACATACACCTTACAGCATACAATAGTTGCTTGTTTTATATTTTTTGCAGCTCAGAAACCTTCTATGCTCTAAATATTTCAAGGCCTAAAATTCCACTCTGTTTCAAACTTCTATCTATGTAAGCTTATTGCAACACTGTGAAAACCCTCTGCTTTCTCAGTTGCCACAGCAGCAGAGGCTCCCTTGGCAGGGGAACTTCTCAGCTTTTGCTGGTAGACTGGAGCTGCAAGAAGGCACAATGTAGTGAGGGAGCAGGAATCTGGCATGGGGGAGGAAAGAGGGGGTGCCCTGTCCCCCATCACAGGGGACAGAAAGAGGTAGACTGCAGAGGCCATGGAAAGAAGAAAAGGGAGGGAAATGGGCAGTGCTATCAGAAGGAGGGAAGAGAGGAGGTCCCTGTTTGGAAGGACAGCCAAGGGAAGTGACTGGAGGGAGCTGGATGGCCCAGGAATAGGATGACTCCTGTACACTTGAACTTGCTTTACTGAGTAAGTGAAAACACCAGGGCTGCTGCTGCTTACAGCAGGGCTGGGCACAGGTGGGCAGCACTAGATACAGAATTTAGTGCTGCTGTTTCTTTGCTCCCCAGGGTCCCATGCTCCAAGAGAGGGACTTGGAGAGTTCAGAGATGGGTAGTCAGAATGCTGCTTGGGAGGTGGGCAAGCTCCCATTTTAGAAGCTTGGAATTATACGTTCTGGAAACTTGTTTCCAGTTTCAGTAGCACTGAGTTTGGTTTCTTCCTATAGCAGACAATAATGTCTCATTATTAAATACATTGATTGCTTTAAATGGAGATAGATACTCCTTAATTTGGCTACCATGTCTCCAGGACTGATAATCATTTCTTTTTGTGCCACATTTACACTATAAAATACTTTTCTTTTGTTTTTGCCTTGTCTTGTGATGTATTTATTTAGAAAGTGCACTCATATTTCTTCTCAGCTCAGGGTGACCAAAACAAACCATCCTTTTTCACTCTTTGTGACAAATTGCAGTCTCCTGTTCATACCAGCTAATCTCCCTTTGCAACTACCCTGCTTTTAGCCCCTCTCTCTTGTGTCCAGTGGGCAAAACAAAGTTGCAGATGAAAGCTAATTTTGTTAATACAGATTCCTCATCCTTGCTGGAAATATCTGATGGTTTCCTAAGCATTCATTACATGATTTGTTGGGGCTGGTGACTGCAAGTGGAATAGGTTTTGTTAGTCTGACTTCAGATGCCTAAAAGACTTGAAGACAACTTTTGAACCAAAGGAGAATGGGTAGAATAAGGTACAAAGTAAGGGTGGGTTATGCTGCCTGTACTGGGTAAAAAGGGCAAAGTGCCACTGCACTGTGCATACATGAGGTGGTATTGCAGGGAGGAATGACAAACAAGCAGAGCTGCTGCTGCTTTAGCAACTGCACTGTCTGTGAGAAACTGGCTTGCAGGGAGGCAGGATGCTGTGAGGATGAAAGCTTTGGCAGCAGGAATTTGCTAGAGGAGTTTCTCTGGGCCTGTCCCTGTGGGAACACTCCCTGCAATGTTTGCAATAATGGTATTCACTCATAGTGCACTGTGCCAATGAACTGGGTTTTGGCATCGCCTATAAATAAGAATAGAAGACCATTTTAGGAGAGAACTTCAGAATAAATAGGGTGAATGGATGAAAGAGGACCAAAACAAAGGTTGTGATCATGATGTATTGAAATATTAATGGAAAATAGCAGAGCATAGAACTATTGGTGGCAGAGTGTCTAACTCCACAAACAGAATTTAAGATTACTGGAAACTTTAGGAGGAGTCTCAGACAGACTCGGTGGCAGCTACTAAGTTGTGTGTGCTACCCAGCACATTAAACAATTGTTCTTCCCTGCTCCCATTAGTATCTCTATTGCTGTGAGGAAACTGAACTTTGTCCTTGCCATGTGATGTGTGTCTGTCTGGGCTGCACAGGTTCCTATGAGGCTCTGAGCAGACAGGAAAGCTCATTTCCACATGGGGCCCCTGGCCCGGACCAAGACATCTGTCACTCCAGTATCACCAGCAAGTGGCTGCATAGTACCTAACTGCAGCAACCAGGAAGCAACTGCTTATCCTCAAGGAGATGGAGGACTCCAGGATGTAAAGCAATGTTTTTGCCAGGCTTGCCCATTGCTCCATTTCAGCATTACTTTCACAAATGCATTACTTAGATCTCCAGTTGTAAAAATTCACTTTTCCAGTATTTCCAATTATTTTAAAGTAATTGTTCCTTTTTGGGAGGGTATTTTTCTTTCTAATATTTCCCAGTAAAGTGGTACCTGGTCCATATTTTAAGTCATTCTCAGGACTGCAGGATCAATCAAAGTATCTTATGCAAAGTGTGACTGTTCTATGCAACTTGATGTAGTTTGATTCCCACTCTAGTGTCATCCTGAACAAACCTTTAATAAAGGACAGCAGACCTTGAAAAAAACCCAAAAAACACATTCCCATTTTGCACTTGCCTCAGATTCTCCTGCATTGCACATCCACAAAAAAGTCAGGGTATAATCTTAGATAGGAGATGTGATGGGGAGGAAATGTTTTCTGGCATGTGCACGTGGTTTGTTTACCTGCATCCAGAGGAAGGACGTGACTAAAGGGGTCCCTTTGTGGCTCTGCAAACAGCAAAGTCTTGCTGTCAGTAGATGCTGGTGTTTCCATTGCAAAGGTTTAGTGGTTCTGCATTGAACAGGTCCTTGGGCAATGACAGGCAATCTCTCCTTCTGGTGAGGGTACTAAGGGAGCTGCAGTAAACTTTCCTCCCAGATGAGCAGCCCATTGACATGGAGATGGTTGGGCTGCTGGTGCCTTCATCATAGCCAAGGAGATTGGAGCAGGATGGGGCACAGCCCTCAGATGGAGCTCCCTACAAATCTGGGATGAGGGCTGGATGAAAAAGGGAGGGAAAAGTCTCTGGAAAACCAAGACACACTAGGGAAGAGGTTCTGCCAAATGTCCACCAAGGCTGCTGTTAGAAGGAGGAGGAATGTGATCAGACTGAAGTAAAGATCTGAGGTGTCTGATATAGCCCTGGGAGATGAAATACCAATTTCTGAATGACTCAGTCTGTAATTTTGTTGCTGATGGCTGTTTTGTTTCCTTAAACAATAGTTTACATTTATGCAGTACATTCAAAATCTGCTTTATATAGAAAGTATTTTAACAGCCACCAAAAGGCAGAGAGATACACCTAAAAGACTTTTACAGGGTGAGTCATCTGCCTGTAAGGCTGACCATGACAACATGACCATTTGATAGCTGAAGGTGTTATTGATTCATACCTCTGTGCCACATTCTGGATGTTGGCTGTACAGGGGACAATCTCCAGGATCTCCTGGCCTGGAATGATGAAGGTGCTGAAGGGAGAGAACAGTCACAATCTGGGTTTGAATCACAGTGTTGTGTATTCCTAGTCATTGAAATTACACCTCCACCTCAATGATGACCATGACACTGGTAGTTGCTGCAGAATCTGAAGATATACCTCCTGAAAGGAGAGGAGATTTACACTTTTCTGTGAGTTATCTTATACAGACCTGCAAAAACAGGAATAATATAATTTATGCAAAATTTACCTACCAATTTGCTCATTATGGACTGTCAAGTGTAAGAGTATGCCAAAGGGAGAGATGATAATTCTGTTGTAATATAAGACATAAACTCTTGCATCTTTTTGTTAAGCAGTGTGAAAGTACAAAAAATAATGACTTGCAGAAATAGTGGAAGGCTGCCTCAGATTTTTCTGCTTTTTTATGTATGTATTACTGGATTGTGGCAGCAAATTTAAAATTTGTCTTCCTATATTCATAGCTTAACTCATACATCTTGGCAAGACAATCCCCTCAAAATTACAGAAGGGAATTAATTTTTTCAGCACTTGAACTTGTGGAAATGTCGAGGCATGTCCAGCTAAAAGGTTGTTAAATGTCTTTTATCTGACAAGGTTTTAGGTGAAGCTTACTCACCACAATATTAAGTTTTTAAAAGGTTTTCTTCTTGCTCTAATCACTACAAAACAATATGGATGATGGAGAGATACTTTATCCCTGAGTACTGTTAGCTTTTCCGCAATAACCTGAGAACTTTCTTGTTATCCTATTAAATTTAGAAAAAACTCTAAATGTATGTTCTAAAATTTGACATGAAAATTAGGTTGAATAGAGAAATATTAGAAAAATATTCATTTAGTGAGGCATACATTAACTCTCCGATTCAGACTTCACATTTTCTTTTTGACAGTGTTCATGTGTTTCAGGAATCTTTGGGTTAGAAGTGGTTTGGTATTTTTATCTTCAGCTCCTGGCTCTCTCCACTTCTCAGAACTAATGGAAGTTGCTCCTCTCATTTCTTCTTGAAATTTTACTGTGGAGAGACCCTTTTGCTTGTGTGGTAACAGAGTTCGACAGATCATATAAACCTGCAAAATATTGATTTTGCAAATGAAATGTGTTAAATTAATTTGAATTATCCCTTTAAAGAGCTTAAATACTGATTAAATATACTAAGTGACATTTAAAATAATAAATTACAGCTTTGTACAATTGCATATATTAATATAGCTGCATATTTTATGGTGGTAGAAAAGCATGCATGGCTGTAAAAATACACACTCTCCTAACAGCAGTGGTTCAGCTTTAACTTCAGGAGATTCCTCATTTTCACCCTAGAGATTCAAAGATGCTACAGATGAATGATCCATGCAACAATTTGGGCTGGAGAGGGCTACAAAGCCCAAGTCCACACTCAGCTCTCAGCAGCAGGGGTGTAGCTCCCCCCACTCTGCCCTGGCCCCTGTTCATGTAGGGCCCCTCTGCTGCAGAGGCTTGCCCAGCTGGAGTCCTTTGCAAGACAGGGCCCGTTCTAGAAAACAATAAGAAACAGTCCCATATCTGCCACAATTTCAGTTTTTGATGCAAAAATCTACATTTTGATGAATAGCTGCATAAAACCACCTTGAGTGGCTGAGCTGGTGTATTCCCAGTCCCCCTGGATGTAACCACTGGAGCCAGCTGCTCTAGCAGCAGAATCTCTGGGATGCACCTTCTGGCAGAGCTGAGCTGGAGGGCACAGCTGGCACCTTTGGAGTGAGGTCCTGCTTTGCTCTCCAGTGCAAGGCTGTGTGTGCCACTCTTGAAAGGACACTGTTGGCACGTGCTGGCACTTGTCTGCATTAGCAGGCTGAAGTGGCTGGAGCTGCCCAGGGATCCACATTTTCCCTGTTGGCACAGATAGTGTATCAGGAGTGTGATGGGGGCTGCATCAGCTGGCAGGGCTCAGCAGTGCTGGCTCTGGTACCCCTACCCAGGCTGTTCATGACAGATCCTGATGCCCCTCTCGTGCTCTGTGCAAGAGAACTGATGCTTCTTAGTGAGTGATGTTGCAGGATGAAAACACAGGCATAGTCAAGGACAGGAGGAGTCTGAATTCTCTCCTTAGTAGCTCTGTAATAAAGCACAGGGCAAGGCATAAGCATGAATGCTCTGTGTAGGACACTTATTCAAACTATGTCCTCTTACTGTCATTTTTTCTCTGATGTGCATTTGTACTATGGTTCCTCTTTGATACTGAGGACTTTGTGCTCTTTAGAATTCTTACGTGGGTCTTTTTCAAGTGGGATCTAATGTTAAATGCTTCCCTGACTTGCCTTGTCAACTGCTTAATGAGAAGGAGGGCTGCAATATGTTTCTGCCAGTGGAGTTTAGCCACTGTCTTTTCTGATTTGTGCAGAGCTGCTGGGATATCAGCCCACTGGCTGGTCTGGCAAACTGTCTGGCACTGATGTTCTGGTTTGAACCAAAGTGCTGGTACAGAATGTCATGTCAACGTGAAGCAGAGGAAATGGGTTTAGATTACACAGAAATTCTCACAAAATTATACCTCCTTTTTGTATTAAATATTTTCTAGCCTTCACTTCTTTGTAATTAAAATAGATTCTCAAATTTCTAGCCCTGACCTCCACCTAATGCCTGTTTTTCTGTCTATCCACTATATTATTGTTCCTTAAGTAAATAAAAAGATTTAAAGAAGTGTCATCCAGAGTAATTCCTTTCCCTTTGATGCCCCACTGCAATTTTCTTACGGAAACAATATTATCAGGCCAAATAATATTCTTCTGACTCCTTCACATGTGATTGTGTTGAAGCAATACCAAGTTCATGGCATGTAAGATGTCCCTTTGAGTTAATGTAGGAGTGAAGTAAAGGAGAAAAAATAAATTATTCAGTGTGGTTCAGATTTGCTCACACAAGTGAGTAAGCCCAGAGCTCCAAAGTGTAGCAGTCAGAAGTTCTGCTGGTAGCCTTCCTCTCCTATAATCACCTGTTTTTTCCTCCATGTATTCAATGTTGCATATAATGTGCACAGATTAGCAAGAAAACACTGCCTGCAAGGCTGAAAGCAGAGCATTGTGTGCACTACAGTGCTTACTGAGCACTTTTAGGAGTGTTTAGGTTCTTGACTCTTGGACATGGTCTATGGGAATTGTGTTAAATTCGCGTGTGCCCACTCCAGAGAGAGGGAAGGACCCTTAAAGAAATAATGCTAATTCTTCCTAAAGCTGCCTTCATTCCTTTACCAAATTTTGGGAGCAGTGACTTCACTTTTGTTATTGGAAAAATTAGGTCTGCTACTCTCACTATAGATGGGGACACCTGTGGTGAGCGGACATCACCTTCCTGGAGTCCAGGTCTGAAGGAAACTGAAGGGAGAGAAACAGGATTCCTGCAGCATAGCCAGGGGTCCGGGCAAGTAATGTCAGCAATGGTGCACAGGCAGCTGCCAAGGAATGAACCATCTACCAGACCCTCACTAGAACTTGTACTAGGGAAAAGACTGGGGTTCTCCCATATGGATTCCAAGAAAACTGGTTTAGAAATTCTGCAGGATGTGAGAATTAGAAGTAGAAGTAGAATTGCAAAGTTGAAGCACAGACACAGTAGGAAGTGCTGTGTTTTTGTTGTATTATAGTCACTTACCTTTGCTTACTCTTGCTAAAGAGTGAAGACTCAGTCAGAAGAGCCAGCCATTTCCAGATCCATATGCTGTGATGGATCCCTCCAAAATCATGGGCTGGAATATCTGGAGTTCAATGACTGCAGAGTGACAAGGCAGGTCACACGAGGAGAAAAATGAGATATGGTGTAAAGTACTCAGACAAAGGAGAGAAATTGTGCCCTCATGAATTCCCAGTTCTCAAATGTGAAGTCTTCAAAGTGGCTTTAACTACTGCTCAATGGTAGTTCTGGGAACCGCAGAATATTCTGAGAATATTCTGAGTTGGAAGGGTCTCAGAAGCATTATCAAGTCCAGCTCCTGGCTCTGCACAGGACAGCCCAAAAACCCACACCCTCTGCCTGAGAGCATTGTGCAAGAACTTCTCGAATTCTCTTGGGCTTGATGCTGTGACCACTTCACTCGGGAGTCTGTTCCAGTGCCCAGCTCTCTGGATGAAACACCTATTTCTAATATCCAACCAAAACCTGCCTTGACACAGTTTCAGACTTTTACCTCAGGTCCTGTCACTGGTCAGTACAGAGAAGAGATCAGGGTCTGCCCCTCCTCTTCCCCTCAAGAGGAAGTTGTAACTACATTGGGGTCTCCCCTCAGTCTCCTCTTCTTCAGGCTGAACAGACCAAGTCACCTCAGCTGCTCCTCAAAACATTGAGTAGTTACAACTTTTCTGAGGATGAAGGCCAAAACTTTTATTACCTTTCTATCATCTCTTGCAGATGCCATTCTGGCTTAATTCTGGTATTATTCGAATTTATGTGGCAGAGAATCACAGCTGTAATTGCTGACATTCCCTCTTCTCCACAGAGAAGCCACGTACAAGGACCTAATTTGGCACAACAGTTTAGTGCAAAGTTTGTCTTCCAATGAAGTTTGATGAGCTTCAAGACAAATATGTGTATATGGGGGGGAGAAAGGGTCCATTTAAATGTCTGTTCAACCATGAACCAGTGTAGGTGAACACCTGCCTTCCAACCCTAGGTTAGCTGGTCCAAGTCATGCTGCTTTACTGAGGCTTAGAGCACAGCTCAAGCCCCTCTGCAGAAAAGAAAGTATTTTCAGTCTCCAAGGGTGGTGTCTCAGGACTTTTTCTAACATTTAAATCACTTTAAAAGGTCTTTAAGAATTTACAGTAAGCCCTCGAGTTCTTCCACAAGCCACAAATTAATTAGCTTGTTCCTTAAATTCCAGCAAGTTAAGTGGAAATGCTTCAGAAGTTCCTTTCTGGGAAAATGTAAAACATCCTTTGATTAACTCCCCACTTCATGATAATGAAGGCCTCGGTTTTTTTTTCAAAGAGCTTGATGAGATTTTTAAACTTAAGTATCGAAGTAAGTAAGAGAAGTCAGTGTTTGAGATTAAACTGGTACTTTACTCAGAGTTGGAAGGAAAGAATTTAGTTGGCCACCAACAAGGAGAGATCCTTCTGCCAATGAGAGGAGGACTGTCCAGCTCTGCCTGCTGGCTGAGTCAGCTTGCAAAAAATGCCCAAAGCAATGTAATTCTACAGGCTGCAGATGGAGACAGACCAGAGGCTAGGGCTGCAAACCTTGTGGGTGCTTGGCATCATAGAAACATAGAGTGGTTTGGGGTTTGAGGGACCTTAAAGATCATCTAGTTCTGACCCCCTGCTATGGGCAGGGACACCTTCCACTAGACCAGGCTGTTCAGATGCCCATCCAACCTGGCCCTGAACACTTTCAAGGGTGTGGCATCCACTGTATCAAATTCACCTGTCAGCTCAGTCCTCTCAGCTGTTTGTGTGTGTCAGCCTGGAGAATGAACCACAGCAAATTTGCAAGGCTGTTTGAGGGAGACCTGTGGACACAGCCCCTGGACCAGGCTATCCACATGTCCTACCAAACCATTCCATTGCTTTGGTGACCAGTCAGCCCTCTTTCTTGCCACAGTCTCTGGAGATTTTGGGATCCTGATGTCTCCTCCTCGGGTTGCCTTTCCTTTAGTGCATACACCACTGTCCATCTTTTTCAGCTGTTTTCAGTGATGGCACTGGCTTCCCTTCCCCTGGTGTTTATTTCTATATCCTACTTCCTGGATCCCCTGGCTGGCAGATTTGAAGTCAGATCTCCTTATAGATGACAGTAAAGGGAAAATAAGCCTGTTGCTTAGGAAGCTGACAATGAAAAGGTCAGATAACATCTAAAGGGATTTGAGAGACTATATAGAGAGAATGGGCTCCATACAGGTGATGAAAACCACAGGCTGGCCAGTTCCTGAGCAAAGAAATCATATTGTCATTTACCTGGAGATAAAATAGTGAGGGGGTGGTGTTCTTTCTTGCAGAAGGTTTAATTCCAACCATCCAGCTGAGGTAGGTTAATTGCTAATTCCTCAGTGTAGGTCCTGTGGGGTTTGGATCATGCATCCACAGAAACAGACATTACACCATTTGGACATTCCACCAGTCCTGATACTGAAGCCTTCTCAGACATGGCCTTGAGGGCCATGTCTGTGGGCATACAGTGCAGTAGGGAATTCTCAGCAGATATGGCATATCTGTGCCAAAATCAAAGCTTCAGTGTAAAACAGGCAGCTGAGAGCCATGTAGGGTCCTTGAGGCAGGGAATGGCTTCAAGCTAGGCCTGAAAGGGTTAGCAGAGTTTAAAAATCAAGTTTTTCCCACTACAGCCCTGTTCTCAGCTCATCTCTGCAGTGAGACTGAGGGCTGGGGAGATATCTCCATGGTCTTGTGCATCTCCTCCTTGAGGATTGCTTGATCCTCCCAGAAATTGTATTTTTCTCTTACAAAGTTACAGGCGTGACTAGCTTCACATTTTTGCCATCTCACTGAGATGCTCAGTTTGCTTTCCCAGTATTGGCAAACCATTTCTAACAATGGATGGATCCTAAACTGTCAATAACCTTGTTTGAGTTATGTAGTTTAATTTGGACAAGGCAAATCTTGTCATTACAAGGAATGCTTCACTGTTAAGGAATGCCTGCAGTACGTGTAGAGTGCAAAACTCCACAAACTCTGCTGGTGGTTGTATCCTTAATGCACAACTTACTACAGCATGCTTGCTAAAAAGGCTGTGTTGTTTTGCATGACATTGGCTACTCAACACTAAAATCTCATTCCTGTAGAGGAGTAACTTGATTGGGTAAAGCAACTAACAACTAAACTTCAACTTAAGATTCTTCTAATTACTTCATATGCCACAAAATTAAAAAAAAAAAAAAAGATAATTATCTGACGCATAAAGGATTAGATTTGCAGGATGGAAAAAAATTATACCTGATCTTTGTTAATAGCTGTGTAACAGCTGATTTTGTTTTCCAGAGGAAACAAAGTAGGATGTTGCAAAAGATGAAAAGATTTGGGCAAAAGACAGTTGAGGAGAAAGACAAGAGTGTAATAAACTGAAGCTTAATGAAAAGACATTCTTAGAGGGTAGACAGAACAAATACTTGTACAGTAGGTCATGAAAGTCTGGGGAAGATGATCAGCCTGGCAAAACACTGCTACAAGGTGGTTGTTTCTGAATTACAGCTATTTAGGCACTTTCATCCATCTTCAAAGTAGGAATGATGTAAACCTCTTTCATGCTCTCAGGTCAAAATGTACTGCTTTATTTTTCCTTCAATGGAGACATTATGGAAGGTTATGAAGTAGAAAACCTTGCCATGTTACTGCAGAATTCCTCTCCCTGTAATGACAGTTTTGCACTGTAATAAACCTTATGTTTTTATACCATCCAAGTGCTTTTTTTATTTAGGTTTTGACATAAGGCAGGATACAGATTGTGTGTTTCAATGACTGTAGTACTATTAAAGGAGATAAAAGCCAAAGTAGTTGGGAATAAAATACTCAACCTTATTTTAAAGGGAAAACTTGCAGAGCAAGTGTACTACAAGGAAAGGCAGTTGTATAGTCTCAGAAAGTAGGTTAGGGTAAGGGTACCCCAGAGACAATTTAAATGAGCTAGTAAGGAAAAACAGATCTGGGACTATTTTGAGATATTCCTCCGATAATATTGTAGAAATGAGTAAATCCAAGGGAAAAAAAAATCACATTTCATATATACTGTTTCATGTTGTGCTGATTTCTTAAGACCTCAGTGAATCATTTGGATGTGAACTGTGGGAAGAGAGGATAGCAGAAGGAGACTAACATCTGTGACCCAGAGTAAAAATGTTATAGCAAAATTTACAAGGAAAGACTGGGTTTTGTTTCTTATTACTGAATGTAAGAGAACCTTTTGGGGGCTTTGTTTTTCCTGTGCACAATATGTATCTGTATCCCTGCTAAACTGTTACTGTTGCTATCAAGGTGCAAGAATAAAAGCCTGCCTGGGATGTCACAGTTTAACAAGATGCACAACAGGACTTAATACAATTTCTTGTGAGGGCACTGGAGGAGTGAACCATGGCACGGCTGAGATGGGGAAGGTGAATTGTGGCATGAGGGCTGGGAAAGGCTCTTGCTAAGGCTGCTCTGAGTACTGTACCTGTGGCTTTGGCAGCAGTGTCTTGATATAGAAACTCACACGGTACAAATTGCAGTCAAGAAGTGAAGCACTGCAAAGTGCAAGCCATCAGTTTAGGTTCTTGCTAGCCAAAGGCAAGTCTTTATGCCTGAGGCTGCTAATGGAGGGGGCTGTAGGCAGTCCCTGCTGCAGTTTCTGTGGCTCTGGGCACCTCTGGCAGTTGGTGCTCTGGATGCTCTCATTTGGCTGGCACAGGAGGAGTTCACAGTACAGTCAAGCTTCAAATCTTTTAGCTTGGCAAGCTGGTAATCTTTTCTTAATGTAGAACGGATCCTTCATTTCAAACACACTAAATTACTGACAGGAAGAATATCCAGTGGTCCTGGAGCAGCTTTTATGCCTCTGTTCAGTTACGCTCTAGTTGTTCCATCAGCTGAGAACCTGCCACAGGGGAAAACACCACTTACACCCTGTCCTTATTCCTTTGTAGCATCTCCAGGTGAACAATATTTAAAAAAAAACCTCAGTATGACCTTCTATCTTCTTTATGACATAGTTCACTCACCTGAAAACAAGATTTTATGTGTTGGTAAAATTAGAAACCTTTGTGTGAAGTCAAATTCATCTCTACAGCAGTTTGTAATGACATTTATTTCATTTGGGATTAAATTCTGCAATTTCCAAAGCAGTAACTGTGAATACTGCTGAACCTTATACAGCAGAACTTTAATTCTAAGCCCATTACAGACTATGATAAAATTTCCAAATCAGCTGGAGCTAGGTTTACAATATGGGAACATGAACAACATACAGATTTTCATCCAGATGTTACCAGTTTTAACTATTTGGTCATATAACTATAGCAAAAGAAAGGGTGTGTGTATGGAAGTTTGCTTGCAAATGTTGATACTGATATAGAAAAGAGAATTCAAAAATTTGAATAAATATCTTGAGGAAAAGCAAGGGTTAAAAACAGAGGAGAAACTCTGTCCAGCAGTATGTGATAATCAGACTGATCTTTCTTCCCTCAGGATTTCCAGAATCAAGTACTATTTATATTTCTACCTACTGGATGATAAGAAGGAACAAGCAATTTTGTGTGCACAGGTACTGATGAAGCCCAGTTTCCAGTGTACTTGTCTGCCAGTTGCCTGCTGGCCCAGTGGATGTCTTATCCCTAGGGAACAGAGGGACCTCATAAAAAGGCTCATGTAGCTGTCACTGAGTTGTGGGCTTGGACTACAGCTTTTCCATTTGTCAAGGTACTTACAGCATGTTTTCTTTCTCCACTACTTGCTCAGCCCTTGTGCTTGAGATACTTGAAGAACTAGAATATCTCTGCATTTTTTCTCTTCTTCTATCAACTTCTGGCTGGGATGAGCCAAAGGGTTCAGAAGTTATTAGAAGGAGACAAGAAGAAAGTGTGGAAGCATTAAGCCTTGTTCCCATAGAAACCTGTTTAAAAAGCGTTTTTATCATCAGATGGCAGGCAGGGAGAGCAGCTCGCTGTTACTGAGAGCTCGGCCACGGGCAGGGGAATGTGCAGGTGCTCTCTGATTTGCATCTTCGTGTGCTCAATTCCTTGTGCTGTCAGCAAGGCAAAACTGGGCACCAGAAATAATCCCCCTGGTTGCCTTCTTCTGGCTGCTGACCCTGGGTGAGGTGGGGACCATATTTTGAAAAAGGAAGGCGTGTTTTCAGCACAGGCTCACAGAGAGCCAGGAGTGGTCAAAGAGACCAGGCAACTACTGAGATAAGCATGTTTCCAACTGGATTCAGAGAAGAGAGACAGACTTTTCCTTAGGGTTCAGAGGAACTGCATGGATTGTGCTGCAAACTAAGAGTCTTGCTGAGGAGACCAAAGTTTAGCCTAGAGGCTGGGATAGAATCATAGAAACAAAGAATGGCCTGGATTGGAAGATCACCCATTTACAACTCCCTTACCATGGGCAAGGACATCTTTCACTGGACAAGGTTGCTCTAAGCCCCATCCAACCTGATCTTGAACTCGTCCAGGAATGGGACATCCACAACTTTTCTGGGCAACCTGTTCCTGTGCCTCATCACCCTCACAGTAAAGAATTCCTTCCCAACATCCAACATAAACCCACTCTTTTTTAGCCTGAAACCATTCCCTCTTGTCTTATCACTGCATGCCCTTGTAAAAAGACCTTCTCCAGTTCTCTTGAATTCCCCCTTTGGGCTCTGGAAGGCTGCAATAAGGTCAGATCAAGAACTTCTCTTCAGACTGAACAATCACAGTTCTTTCAGCCTTTCTTTATAGGAGAGGTATTCCATTCTTGTGATCATCTGCCCCACAAGGTCATGGATGGCAAGGAAAATGCTGGCTGACATTTTACCTGAAAGCTGATTTTTGCTACATACAATCTTATTTTGCACGTGAAATAAGTCTCAGAGCTGACACTCTCATTGGTTTTGAGATCCACTTTAGAGTTTGTACTGTTTTGTGGTGAACCAGTGCTTTGCCACTGCAGGGGCTCACTCAACAAGCCACTCAGCTATAGCATAAAGATGCACAGCAGCAGAGCATGGCTGCTTTGAGCTGGGGGAGGGAATGGTTTCACTGTGCCTTGGTGAAAAGGACTCTGTTCCTAGTGTACACATTCTGCATGGGTGCCCTGTGGTCATTGTGCTCTGTCAATGGGAATCTGGAGAGTTTTCTCACTGTTTATTGAGGTACACCGAGTGGAAGTTGGCCAGAATGAACAGAGTTTCTAAAGATTCAGGCCAAACTTGCATATTTTGTCATTGTGTCTCTTAGAAAATTATATTCCAGTGTCCAAGTTTTTATGTTGTACCAGGCAGCATGAAGTGGCATTATGGAGAAACATTTTCCCTCTAGGTCCTTCCACATTATTTCTCTGTGCCAAGCACAATATGCCCTAGAGTGTCTCAACTTGTTCTGCACACTAAGGGTGTCCTTTTCACTCTTGACCACTGCATGTACTGAATCACTTAGCAGGGCAAAAAAGATAGTCTATCAAAGATACAGACTGTCAGCTCAGTGGACAAGATTCTACTTAGGTCTGCATGAAGGGTGTTTTCTGAAAAACCAGTGTAGGGTCTACCCTGAACCATTTAATAATGAGGAAAGAAAGGGGAAACAAAGCCCAGACAAAATCTCCCAGAGGAACACCACATTTTGGGCTCTCTCCATTGCTTTTGCTGAACATCCATTTCCATGTATTACTAAAACCTTCTGGGACCACATCCTGCTTGGTATAGCTCCTCATTTTGCCATCTTCAGCAGGATTTCAGCTCTTAAATGTACTACACTTAATATAAGTTGGCATTCTTGTACAAATCTGAGCTGACATTCCTGTATATGAGTGGTTACTGTGGTCATCTGGGCTCCTTTTGAAAACACTTTTCTTAAAGAAGAGAGCAGCTGCAGTCTTGGAAATATGGAAAAGAGACATGGAAGAATAATTAAAATTAAAACTGGAAATCATAACAAACCCAGTTCATGGCTTGAAATGACTCCTGTTTTAATTTTGACAGTGTGTTTCTGTTATATATGTTCCTTTCTCTTTCCTCACTGGGATGATGTTACCGTCTGGTGCTGATCCGAGCTGGCAGGGTTGAAATGTCAGGCATTTCTGTCCTCCTCACTTGCAATACTGAATCAAAGAAGACAAAAAGGCTTCCATATATATATATACATATATGTAGCTGTGGCTGAGGGGTGAGCAGTTAGCATTCTGCTAAAGGCCTGAAAATGCTGAGCCAATTAATGATAATTCAGGCTATCTAGGTTTTGATTCAGTTACTGCAGGCCGACAACAGATTTTGCAGAAAAGGAATAAATTTTCTTCCTCAACTATTTGAAGCTGTTGGGGAATTTGAAATTATTTTTAAAAAAACTTCTTTAAGCATTGATAATTTTTTCCTCCATGTCAGTTGAATCTGATAGTGCAGATTTATGTCAGACAAACTCTTGCTTCTTTACATTAAAGTTCTTGTAATATGTTCTTTTAGTCTCTTTGAAATCCTGAGGTTTTTTGTAACTTGCCTAAACATGAGAAACTGATGAAGACAACCAATTTAAATTTGCTTAGAGAGGAACTAGGTCAAAAGTTTTCACCTAAAATATGCTGCTGCTTTTTAAAATAATTTTCCCTTCATTAAATTCTCTGAAACATTGAAATAGAAATCTTCAGGCTTCTAGAATGACATTTTAAAGGCACAAAGCTTTCTTAATGTCAACAGTTGTTTGTGGGTGTAGCTTGCAGGTTTTGGATAACTAGTTTGCTCTCTTCAAAAGAAAATGTCTTCAGTTTCCTCATGTAATGAAATGTGAGGCAAACACTGGAGAGGAAAGTCTTGCACAAGGAGATGAAGTGAGTCACTTGTGGTTGTGCTATCGGTCGCTTGCAGAGCTGGCACGGGCGCTCGGCTCTGGAGGGTCTCACCAATGCAGCTCATTCAGCTCCCAGCCTGAATTGATGGATTTTAACTATCACTTCCAGCTGGAAAAAAGTATTTGGCTGTGTCCTGTTGTGCTTCTGGGGATGGTGGCTGCTTGGCAGGGCTGAGGGCAGTGTTGCTATAATGCAAATTTTGGGGGTGTCATCTTTTGGAGGTTTGCAGTTGTTTTCCTGTTAAGAGGTGTGCTGTGTGATCCATCACTGAATGTAGCCACAGAGACCCATCTTTCCAGCATTTCTACCCACCACATCTTTAGTCTTTGCTCAGAAATGGGAGCTATTTTAAAAGCAGCCTATGAATACAGATTCAATGATCTTGTTGTAATTACTGTACCAGACAAGATGGCTCATTTCAGGAAGGGGAAAGTAGTTACAAATGCAGCATTTCATAAAAGAGACTTTAATTAAGTTGAGAGGCAAAATATAACAGTTTTCTTAATGTAGACATGCTGTATCAAAGATCCTCCAACTCACAGGAAGATTAAACTGGTTAAGGTTTCTACATCAGCATAACTCTTGAATTCAACACTTGCCAAAATAAAATAGGCAGGTTCTTATATAGCAAACTATGGAATGTTTACAGGTTTTGGTTTTTTATTTTTAATTTGGATGAAAAAAATTTTGTTCACAGCAAATGATTTACTAGTACGTGCATTGGTATAATGAGAGCTAGACAATCCCTGAATGACAATTACCCAGGTTCTACCCCACTTCTTCTCAACAGAGCTAAATCCTGGCCAAATGTTTTCATATATACTGTGTTATTCATATGTGCATTGACCCCACTGAAGCACTGCCAGTCATGGTAGCAACCTCCATGGCTTTTCCCATGTCCCGTGGGAGGCAGTGTCCTTCAGTTGTGGATGAAGAACATCCACTCCTGTGATGTTCCACACTAAAATCTTACTGAACTTCCCAACATTCTCCAGCTGTTGTGCCTCCCTGGAGGTGTCTTTACATCCTACCCCAGCTTGTACATGTTGAGTTCTTTCCTCTGTCTCTCTGTTTTTATTTATTTCCATCCTTGAGAAGTGACAGGGTTTCTCTTTGGGACTTGGGATACAGAAATAATCTCAGTGGAAGCAAATACATTTTTTCCCCGAATTCTTATCCTCCACATAAGCAACAGATTCCTGGTGTTCTTTAGAAAGCCAGGCTGCGTTGGCTTGATCCCTAGAACTGCCTTTGGAATGAATGGTCAATGTGAGCCAGGTCCTGGGTGTCCCTTCTTCCCTTCTCTTCCCTTCTGACATTGTTAAAGCCCTTGGGATTGCCTGCTCTAGCAGCAGATGGGAACATCAGGGACTAACACTGGAAGTGTTCTACCCCAGGAAGAAAAGGGTGAACTTTTCTGATCAAATAAGCACCAAGTGCTTCTTGTGCTGTGGACTTGTGCTGCCAAGTCCTTAAAACCTTGGACTTAAATCAGAGACATCAGTTCCTATCTTTGACACAGACTTTTTTTCTAAGTCAGGTAGGTAAGATAACTCTATAAGCCTAACTCCACTTGCAATGATAATTTCTGGTTAACTTTAGTGTGACTTAAGCATTTGGATCTACATTTTCTCTGTTTATGAGATGTGGATCCTCTGCTTCCTATTTGTCAAAGCTGGTGAGTGTGTTATTCTGCGCATGTGAAATAATTTGTATAATAGGACACTGTTACATTAATACTATTCACTATTATGAAATTTTGGCACAGAATAGTACATGAGGGTTGTGAATTACTATTTCCTTCAGGAACTTCATTAGCCCTTTCAAGTGGGGAGCAAACCAAGACTGCAGTGCTATAGGCTTGACTGTAATTTAATGATAATTTTAATTATAATGGCTCTTTTGGATGTAAGATATCTTGTGAATCAAAATATCATTTGTAGACATTCAATATTTCAGAGCTACCCTGCTACTGCTGACCATCATTACTGGGAACATGCAGGCCTTTTGGAATTCAAATGATACAAAGAGAGCATCTTTTAGTGGGATGACTCCACTTTTGTTGGCAATATATCAAATATGCTGTCAGTGGGAGTCCAGTTCTGCAAGATGAAGAACAGTCAAATCCACTGTCTCCACTGCACCCCACACTGATTTTCAGACAGGTTTGAAGATGGGTTCCCAAACACCCATTCTCAGCCACGGCTGGTGGTGGGGTTGATCATGGCTGCTTGAAATTCTTTCAAAGGTGGGAATGTTTCACTGGCAACAGGAAAGATGCTGAAGGCTCATGGACAAGTGTCTTGTTGCTACAGGACCAGTTTTCACAATTATCTCCAGAAAAGCTTTTTCACTACCTGTAATATTTTAGTTGCTTTTTTGCTCATCAGGTTTGTAGATAATGATCGGATTTTTAATAATAATGTAAATAGCATCTGCTTTCACTACAGTATGTGCACAGTACTCCTGGCAGATAAGTGAGTGACCTTTGTCTGGTTAAAGGTTTGGTTTGATGGATTCTGCCATCTACATTTAACTAAGAAATTACAGGGGGCATTATCTTGGACTGGAGGCAGGAAGCAGTTTCCCTGGGCTGGGGTTATCTGTCTGCATGTTTGAGTCAGCTCTCCTGACATAGCCCCACAGAAAGGAACTCTTTGGGGCCATCTAGTTTCATGCAAAGGCTTCTCTAAATGACCCTTTGCTGGGCTACCTGGGAAATCTGTCCTCAGTCTGGCTGCTCTGCAGCTTTCAGAGGCATCATTCAGCTGTTTGATTTCTATTCTGGGATGGGTATGCCATGAACATCCCTTTCCTGCTCTCCCTGCAGTGCCACACACACCAGCTCACTCACATCCCAGCTGTGCCAGGGTCCCCTTTCCCAAACTGCCAGGAAAGCAAGGTCATGGCAAAGAAAGGGGAGGAAATGTTTTTCTTCCCATCTGTCAACCCTCACATTATTAACATCTGAACTGTGTCCAATGGTGGACAGTCTAGTTCATCTGAATTGGTTTCAGGCAAGTGCTTCTTGTTTTTCAGACCAAAGTGCAGAGATCAGTGCTCAGTTGTATGTTTCCCTGACAGCAAAACACTAATTTTGTGGGGAGGGAAATGCTTGGGAAGATTTAAATCAGGAACCTTTTGGCTCTTGAAACCTGCTGGATAATCAGTGGTTTTGTTCCTGGCACATGTTCTTAGCACAAGTCTTTAAGAAATTACGATGTGAAGTTGGGCTGTCACTGAGAGCCTGGGTGGTGCAGGGTGGTGCAATGCACTGGCAGAGAATGGGCTGCAGGAGAGGTGGCTTTGCCTCTCATCACAAAATATTTAAGAATTGATGAAGCAAAGGGCTAAATATGAACCTGGTGATATTGTTAACCCTGTGAGTGAAATGTAATACCTGGAAAAATTGAGAGTCTGGGCACTCCTTTTTGTCCCTCATCCTCTCTCTTTGCCATCTTTAGCTGGCCTCTGTTCATCATGCCCTCCTGTCACATCCAGCAAACAGCTCAGGCTTTGGCAGGCTTCCCAGCCCTCCTCCACAGTCCAGCCACTGCAGCTGGAGACAGCAAGGGCTGCTGCTGGCCACACTATCCTGAAAGGCTGCATGAAGACACTTTCATCAATCAAGACTAGGTCATAACATTCTTTAAAAGCAATGAGACCTAGATATGAAAGGTCTTGTGTCTCCAGTTGCACTTATACCTCTACAAATCCTTATGCAGCAAAGTGTCCCAGTGCTTGCTGTGGTAAGGTGTAGAAATAGGTCACTACTTTGAAGATGTAAACTCATGGTAATATTGCTGGGTTATGTTCCTGTGGCTAAAATGTCTTCTTATGCACTGTTGTCCATATGGTTGATATTAATGTCTGGGTAGGTGAAAGGCAGTACTGGGTTTCTGTTGTTTTAAATTCCTTGTAAGCTGCTGTCAGTTTGGAAATTGAAATACCATATGTGGGTAGATTTCCAGTCAGGCTGTAGAGGTCCCATTTGGATGCTGAGTATCAGGGTTATTTTCTGATCTATGGAGATCAGAAATGTGCTTTGTGTGAGGGAGGCAGACAGTGGTCAAGGATACTTGAATCTTTTATGACTTATTTGATAACTGAATCTTTTTTCCTGTTGCAGCAATATTAAGTTTTCTGATTACTTTCTGAAACCATTCAGAAATTGCAAATGCTTAAGCACCTTTACAGATTTTGTCATCTGCAATACCAGAATGAAACATATGAAATAGAAATGAGAAGTAAACATTGCTTACGTCTCCATTCTCCATTATTTCCTATTTAACTTCTGAGATGTCACCAGTATCTGCATGATGCTGGTGTCATACTTAGAGAATAGATTTGCCTGGTAAAACATGATAAATAATAGCACAATCTAGGTTACAGTTTCAGGTAGAAGGAATTGCTCAAGTGCATGAACCTACCTAGGTGATGATCCAGCCCTTCCCAGAAACAGGGTTATTTTTTTTTCAAAGTTATAGAAGAGTGAAGCAAGAGAGTGAGCATGTGGTGACATGTTCACACCTTCTTTCCATCTGCACCTCCCATCTGTTTAGAGACACAAGGTGGTTTTTCTCCAGGTTGATATTCTTCAGTGGGGTCCTGTCCTCCTCCAGATTTGTATAACTCCATTTTCTGCACCCACAAGCTTTTTGTAACCTGTGGCAAGGAGCTCTAGAGATGTTGTGTAATCAGGTATTTGCTGCTCAAAATTTAGTACAGCTGGAGAACAGGAAATAAAACTCATAGAAGACAGGCTGAGAAATTATCATCCTGCTTGTCTTCTCTGTCTCACCTGAACTTTGGAGCTCTCTGTGGTGCCTCTGATCTATTGTCTCACTGCCCTGAAGATGACTGGTGTCTCAAACCTTCGTTGCCCTGCCCTGTGTCCCTCCCAGCTCATCAGTGCTGCTGGAGGTGGGGGGCACCTGACCCACACACCATGACCTGGAGATGTTCTCTGCATGGCCCCAGCCTCACTAGGATAATTTCTTTATTGCTCTTTGTTTCTCTCCTTATTTTTATGATCACTACTGCTAACTGCAACTGTGCTGAATTTTTCAAAAGCTATCACATCTATTAATGATATGGAAAAATAATTTAAAATTTATCATTGGCAGGTTTAGAATTTTTTCCATGTGTATCACTATGTATTTTTCCATTTATTACTCACCAGCTTGCTGCCCAAGTACTGCTCAGTGAGGTCCTTCTGAAAGTTTTCTTTTTTTTTTTTTTGGTTTAAAGAGCTCTGTGTCAGCAGCAACATTTTTTGATATCATTATTTAAGCTCTTTACAGCTCATTATGTCTATTATAACTTCACCATCCTTTTCCTGAGTAGTAATGGATTGTTCAGAAACCACTATCAAGAAGGTAAAGCAAGAGTTATTCTTCTCTTGTCTATTTATCCACAGTGTATTTAAATTGCCATTATAGAAAATTATGTTGCTTTAAAAACAGAAGATATTTATTTAAACCAGATTTTTGAAAGAAACAAATAATGAAACAGAAAATCTGTTTTGAGATATGAAATGATGACAAGTGTATTTGGGCAGAATTTTCTATAATAGCTGAAAATTTAAATTAAAGAGATTATTTAAGAATGACATTGCTTATTTTCAAAGGTAGAAAAAGAAAGATCATAAAGCTTATAAAAGTCACCACACAAACATCTAAAACAAGGGTATTTTTTGTCAAAATAAGACAGTTTTACAGCTATTTCATCTCAGCTGGAATTGAGTAGGGTTTTTGTTTCAGCATGTTCATCTAGTTGAACTCAAAGACAAATAAATTGGAAGTTGAAAAACAGTTTTAAAATAGGAAAAAAACCAGGTGTGATTTTTCTGCATTCTCATAGAAATGGGATGTGAGGAGAACAGTTCTAATGGTTTCAGTGTCTTGATGGACCCTGTGGTTACTGGTGGCCAGTTCCATTAATTTACCATAGAAAATGCCTATGTTAATAAATAAGAATCTTTGTCAATGGCAATCATGTCTCACTAAGGATTTAAGGAGTATACAACCAAAATAATTATATATTTTTTTTATTTTTAAGTTGCTATTGTGCTTTGTATCTGTATTTTTAGACAAAAAAAAATCTCAATTACCTAGGGATAAAGTCACATGCAAAGCACAAATCTTCAACTTGTATTTTAAAATAGGAAATTATGAGCTACAGTAAAAATTTGGAAGCCAGATGTACAGAACAAGTTTATCCACCAGTCCTCAGTACCTCAAGTATCTCAATCTTTTATTAAGTTTTAAAATGTGTCCTGTTGAATGCTAGAAAAGAAGAATGATTTTTTTAAAAGTAACTTATGCAAGATATGAATAAAATTAATTTATTTTAATCTGCAGTTGTCATAACCTATTGAAACTGATAAAAATTGCAAGTGGTCAGAGTCCACCCTTTAGGAGAGAGTTGCCATTGTAGGTGTCCTAATCTCATAATCTTGCTTCTGTGAGCAGGATACCACCAGAGCCAGAGTCACATACAATATTGGTTTATGGCAATAGTTAAAATAAAGGCAAATGGCTGTGTACTTGGGTATATTCTGGCTAAATCTTGATGCAGTTTAGCAGCTATTCAGCCAAACTTTGTCACTGATATCAGAGGTCTCCTGATTTGGAACAAACCAGGTATTCCCTTCTTGGTAATGCCTCTGACACCCTGAACATGGGGAAGTTTTGATTTTTAGGGACCTTGGCAGTGACATGCAAATGGCCATCAAATGCTGCAGCTTCTGCCAGGTGAGGTCTGGCACTAAGAGCTTCCCTAAATTCCATAGGCTCCTCTTGGACTTTCCAGCACTGACCTGATTCTGAGCCAGCACAAATCCACACAATCCCATGACTGCAAAGGAGGCACTGACCACAGCCATGGACTGAGCCTTGTTCATGCACGTGTGTGTTTTACCTCTGACATAAAAGAAGCGTGGTAATTGTTCATGTTGGTAGCTGCTGGCTTTGGTAATGGCTGCCCTTTGTCCTCTGCCCTCTCTGAGGTCTGAATTAGCTTTCTTGCTTCTTTGATGAGCTGAACAGGGTGGCCTTCCTGGAGGTGGATTTAATTAACATGCAAATATCAGATTGTATGGAGAATAGATGGCACCTCTGCCTCAACCTTTGAGCACTTAATTCATAAAGCATTGTAAGCAAAATAATTGCTTCTTTTCTGAGTCTGTAATTGCCAAGTGTGCTATATTTGGTGTTCAGGAAGAAATTATCACTGTGCTATCAGATAAAATCTGGAACTAATAGGAAACACAAAATTTCATGTCGGGGAAATACGAAACAAGGTTGTGTAATTTCTGCACATAATTGTGATAATATAAAGCCTAATTCTGCAAGACCATGAAATTCATCCACTGAACAGAAGTCCTGATCAGACAGGTAGTTCTAGGAGTGGGTTCCTATTGAAATAACAAATGTGAGTAACATTCCTAACTAGATTTAAGTTGGGATAACAAGGCACTGTGGTAAGCATTCAGATAAGACAAGTTAGATTTGATAAGATGCATATGTAGGTAATAAAACTTTCAGGGAGTCAGCGCACTTGTTTTTGTCACATATAGCTTTTTAAAGCAAAACATAAGAGACTGCTGGATTAGGGAGATAGTATCTCAGCTGCTGATTTGAGGCAGAACTTGAGAGCAGATGTTCTCCCCCAAATCAGTGATGTAGTACAATCAGGTAGATTTCTTTTGACTGTGATATTTTTGTGGATGGACCAGATCAGGGAGATGGAGCTTCTCTTAAAAAGCAGATTAAACATCTAAAAACAAACAAAACCCACCACCTTTTAAGCATAGAAATTATGACTAGAACTACACTGTGAAGGAAGGATGTTAAATGCTGGAATCTCATGCACTAAACTTGCCAAAGCAAAATACCTGTAATGGTGTTACCAGCTCCAAAACAAGCCTTGTGTTGGTAGCATTGCTCCCTGGGCTAATGCAGTGTTCCTGGAATAGCTCAGGCAGCAGAACACTGACAAAGCTGGGGTTTTTTTTAATATGAAATGAGGAGGAGAAAAAAAAATCTCTTAATCAAAACAGGAACAAGTAATGGCATGGGATAAAATGAGAGGTAAGGACTTGACTTCTGCACAGGTTCTGCCAGTCTGGGTGGCTTGGAGCAGCTCAGAAAGGACCATGCCCTTCCCTGGGGGTAAGCCCCACCAGGCAGCAGGAAGGGATAACTGCAAGTGCATGAGGATGTGTGAGTGAATGTGGGACAGGGGAAATCAGCTGTGGTGGGAGCACTGCTGGAAACTTGTCCTGTGCCCAGCTCTCCCAGCCCTGGCAGCTGGTGGCAGGGAGGGGACAGCTGCAAACAAAGGTTGGGCACACTGCACATGGCTTGGCCCTTGGGGAGGACAGGGTGAAGTGCCTTGCAAGGGTAAATAAAGGCCTCAGGTGTCTGTGTCCACACCAAAGGAGACAATCTGCCACAGCAGCTGGGAGCCAGTCACTAAGGCAGCTTGGTGCCCAGCACTGAGCTCACCTGTCTCAGTGCAGAATGCTCTGTCTTTCCTCGTATGGTGCCCTGATGTGGCATAGTTGCATTCCTTTTGACAGGAGGCAGAAGCACCTCTTTTACTCTGCTTTTATTGTGGCTTGATACAGTTCATAGAAGTGAGCATGGTCTTGCCTTGGACTAGGTGAGGGACTAAGAAAGCTCTGCCACAAATACTGCCAATTGAGAGGTAAGATTATCCCTTGGAGAGGCATTTTCATTGCTATTAGATAAATCTAGTTAGGTCTCCTTGTGCTTGCATTTATGAGTATGTTTGGAAGAAGAAAAGACCTGCTCCTTTTTCAGGATCCTCTTGCTGCCTGGGCACTGTGTGTCTCTGCCTGCCCTTCCCCCACGTGTTGGTACCTGCTGGGAGCAGCCTCAGCCTTTGCCAGCTGAAACTGCAGCTCCTCACACAGCAGGACCAAGTCAGGGCATCTGGGTGCTGCCAGAGGGTCAACAGCACCATATGGGTGGAGGTGCATGCACAACATAAAATTTGGGAAAAAGAGATGTTAATATGGGACTACTATGGGTCTACCATTGCACTCCTGAATTTCAGAAACCAACACCTTCTGTATACACACACCCCTCTGTGACTGGGATTATTGACAGGACTGACAGTGCTCTCATAGTATTGGAGTGACATTGCAGTAATCCTCTTCTCTTTCATTACCAACTCCAGAAATAAAGGATATCTTTTGTTGGCATCTGTATTATTTGTAATATGTTCTCACTATTCATCACAATAATTTTGTTTCTTTCCTTCCTCTTCTCTCCTTCTGTGTATAAACATATTAGCTGGGTTCCATGATTTTCTTTCTCTTATTGTTTCTCAGAATTGTATTTCTCTTCCACATAAGACTGACTATGCAGTTTGATATTGCTTCCTTTCTGAGAGTATTAGATTTCTCAACAGATGAAATATGGACACTATTAGATGGCATTGACTTTTTTAAAGCTGTAAGTAGTGGCTGATAAAATCAGTAACACAGATCATTTTAAGTGACCTTTCATCCTAATAATTCTTTGGCTTTGTCTGATACGGAAATTAATTTTACATAATGTGAGAAGATATATGTATGGAGTCTTGAAAGAGCATATTTTCTTCTGAGCTACTGAAACTTGCAGCTGTATTTTCTCTTTGAAGTTTGTGTCATTCTTTGTGGTAAATGACTCAAGATGCTCTCTGGCTTTCTGTGTTAAAATTTTGTGCAGTGGAAGATGTGCCTAATGTGCTGTATGGGTACTGCAGTCACGCTGTGCAGGTTTATAACTCCGTGAGGGTCTGCAAGAGGCCGTCTGTAGCTGACCCTGCTTGGCTCTGTGGAGGTGGGTGCTCACAAGGGTTTTAAATCAGAGACAGGAACACCTCCACTTGCCACAGGGATGTCAGTAAGGATGGAGTCGTGAAGGTGGAGTGGCAAAGGGGCTCTGCAGTGCTGGAGTCCCCTCCAAGGCTGTGACAGCAGCTGGAGAAAGGGTGTGTGGCTGAGGATGAGGGTGCTGGGATGGAGGTGCCTGCCCAGGGCCTGTGCTGTGCAAAGAGGGTCAGAGCAAACTCAGGTACATTCATTTGGGGATGGTCCAGCAGCCTGTGATCTGCGAGGAGAAAGGTTTGCATTAAGAGCTGAAACAAGATCCAGTAGATCCCTAACCCAGAGGTATTGGATTTTCATTTAGCATGGGTGGGTAGAGTGCAAATCTGCAAATCCAGAAAAGCCAGTGCCCCAGCCTCCTCTGGAAAGGAGCTGCAGGTACTCACTAAGTGGAAGACAGAGCTCTCATTCTTGTTCACAGACCTTTGTCTCTGTTTGCACATGTGAAAGAGGACTGGGCTGGGAAAAGCATCCTGTGGCATTGGGATTGGGGTGGGAATGGAGCCAGAGAGTGCAGCTGCTGCTGGAGAGACAATTGTGGCACCTGCCTTACATGAACTGTGGAGATGGAAAGAGTGAGCTGGGGGAAAGCTGTGCTGGTGACAGAGCAGTGATATTGTTGATTCATACTGTTGTAACATTCAGAGGGCAACTTCTGGGTGGCTGCTCTGTTGAATGCTGGGTAAATGTGTAATTGCCACTAACAAATGAGAACAAATGTCAGCTTTGCTTTGAGGAGAGAATCCCCTTCTAAATGGGGGTAAACTGAAACCATGAAAAGCCCAAATTACTTGAAAATGTCATGTTCTGCCATGTGGTGCAGGGTAATATAGAGAAACATCTTTTGTTTCTCTTTTGGGTAACTGAGTATGGGATCCTGGAGCTCTAACACGCGACCATGGAAGGACTTCCATTGGCTTCTAACTCAATCTTGTATTTATTGTCTTTCAGAAACTGTAACTGGGCATTTAGGAGGGGCTATAGCTGACTGCTGATACCAAAATTTGACTTTATTATGATACTTGAGATGAACTTTGTTTACTGCCTAATATTTTATTTTGCTAAATACGAAGATTATTACTAGTAACTTGTATTTCATTACCTTTTCTCTGTGCTTCCAGACTCTTGGAGGAGAAGAACATTTAAATTTTCACAGCTGTGTGAATTTAGAATTACTAAACAATTTGCATTCTCAACTCTTGTTTTCAGCTGATTCTGCCTTTTCAAATAAAATTGAATCCAAATGAATTACATAATATACTACCTATCCCAGAGGTTGGTGGCTTTGCAAGCTTCAGCAAATTTGATCCATCAAATTTGGAAAGAGTCTGACACAAACCAGTTTAATTTCCTTAAGTCAGAATTCTTGGAGCTCTTTAGCCTGAACTGCAGTGCCTCATTTTGGAGCAGGAAATGAAGCTCAGTAGGAGGGTTTGATTTGCAACTGGATCAGTTTTCATTTTTCCCTCTCCTCAAATCTGGCCAAGACATAAACCTCTGAAAAAAAAAAGTCACTATTTCACTTACACTTTGGATATATGGTGCTGTGGGTAAGCTCTCAGATGATTTCATCTCCGGACTTAAGGCTCCAGCCCAGCACAGTCCCAGGAACTCTTCCTCTGTAACTGGGAACTGGAGCCAAGGATGAGGGAATGCCACACTTGCAATTCAAGCATATGGATGCATAAGGCAAAGCTGTGAAGAGCAGGTGGGGACAGACCAGTGAGTGGAGAACAGATGTAGAGATAGACAGGGTAATCTGGGTGGTAGGAACAGGAGCAGGGCAAAAAAGCACAGTAAAGAGCTGGGATATGAAGCAAGAGATGGTGGGGAGGCAGGTGGGTTTGTAATCAGTGGAATATATGATCTTCTAAGATCAAATTCAGGATGTGTGAGTTTCTTCAGCATCTTCCCCAACAAATGGACTGGAAATAACATCAAGTAAAATATGAATGTCCTCCTGCATAGGAGACAAGGGTTTGCAGTCAGCTGCATGAGCTGAGTTTGAAGGGATTCACAGACTGAAGCAGCCCAATGGGGTAAGGACTGCTTTGGGGTGGAGATTGAGGTGATTGAGGTGATTGAGGTGCCTCTCACACAAGAAATGATGGCCTAGTGCATCAGAGGGAAGCAGAAAGTGCTGAGGCATTTCAGTGCAAGGTCTCCTCAGTCACTGTGTGGGACAAGTCACCCCAGAGGAGCACTGCTGCCACATTAAGCAGACTCATCTCTAGTGATAGCATTTGAACAATACCATCAAAATGCTGGCAGACATGTTTCAGAACACTCTAATATCTTGTATAATATCAGCTAAGGAATGAATTGCTTTTCCAAGCTTCATCAAGAGAACTGGGACAGATTGGCAGAGCACATCACACTGCAGGATGTGTGACACTTCGAAGGAGAGAAGTACAGGAGACAGGATATACTGAATTTAATACCTTTTGTATTAACCCTGACAGCAGAAAATAGAGCTCTGCATGTTTCTATGTGATCAATCAAACCTGAAGTGATCAATTCACTATATATGGTGAACTCTAGGACTTACTGCCATCTGGGTTACAGGTCTGCTTTTCTCCTCAAGGAAAGGACTGTGAAGGGTTGAGAGCATTTGAGCAGGGTTGATGCAGAGACATAATTAAAGGACAAGGCAGGCATTAAAATTAGTGGGTAGCCACAGGGCACTGATCACAGGAAAGTGACACTCTTGCAGCTGGAGCACAGACTGAGTGTGATACCTTGGCCAGGAGAAGAAGTGAAAAGCTGGCAAAGAAGTGAGGGATGCAGCTGACTCAGGAAGGAAGGAGGATGGAGTGTGTGTATGTGTGGGGTGCTTTGTGCTTCCATTCAGTGCCAGGGAGATGTGAGTAGTGGTATTTCAGTTGTGAACAACTGATGCAGGCTTGGTTTGAAGAAGTAGCCTTGAATCTCTGCAAAGTATTTTAACATTTGCAAGAGCAATAGGTTTCCAATACAAGATCAGTGCTCCTGAATCCAATTGAGGAGGCTTTTGTGGAAGATGATTTGCCTTGCAGGGGGATCAGGTGCACCCCTGTTGGGGAACGAGGGCCAGGAGCCCACTGAGCAATGTCAGCAGCCCCCAGAGCAGCAGCTGAGGAGCTGCTGGCTCTCACACCTCTCTTGAGTGCAGTTAGGACATTTATAAGGAAGGAACCTCCCCTGTGCTGCCAGTTACATCCTGAGTTTGACCACCTTGATGGGATGCAATATGAACCACCCCATGGTCACAGAATGGTTGTTTGTAGACTGTTAAAATGAAATAATTTGGAAGAGCAAACTCAGTTAATTGAATTTACTCACTTGGAAATTTTTCCTGAAGGCTTGTTTGAGATCTGCATGCATTTAGCATATGCATGTCTTGTGCGTGCCAGAAGAAACTGAATATGCAGGTCATGAAACAGACCTTTGGATGGCCTCTCAGGGAAATGAAGGGATGTTTCAAGCAAGACTGAAAATTTCCCCTCCAGGGCAGTGCTTTTCTGGCAGAGATGGCCTTAACTGCCCTTTTTGATCACCATATCAATATAAAGAAGTGTGTTATGGTCTTACTTTTAAAACTGGACAGGTTTCAAACCCCTCAAATACTGTATTTAGCAGAAACATATAATTTTACAATTTAATGTTAACAATGTATTAATGTAAATTTCATATTGAGTGCTGCCTCACTGTGCTTGGACCGAGACTAAAGCAAAGCAGTTCCTTTTCCCTGCCCCCTTCAGTCTCAGTGCTCAGGCTGGGACCAAGCTCAGGATTTCCTTCCTGCAGAGTGAAGGGGGAAGCTGGCATGAACCAGAATCCTAACATGGACCTGGACAATGTCTTGATTCCTCTGCATCCAACAGAGCCTTACAGATATTGTACACAGCACTATGGGCTTTTTCTTGCCTTGCAAAGAGCCCTACATTTAGAGAAACCAGCCTCGAGACATGTTTTCAGTGAAGAAATAATGTGCTTAACATACCCAGAGAACTTAGAATTCATGCCTAAGTAACACTTTCCTGAAGACAGTTTCCACAGCACAGACTTTTCTTGAGTACTAATGGTCTACCTTGGAGATATGATTCTACAACTTTACTCCTGTTCTTCCTATAAGTAAAAGAATGTAAGTTATGAGCTTCAGAGTCTGAAGCAGATGGGTAACACTTGAGAGGGTTTGCAAACTGGTTTTCCTGGTGGCTGCATCATATTCCTATAAATGCTGGTTTCAGTGCTGATACCATCAACATAGGCCTAATGAAGCAACATTGTGTTGAGAGAAGGGGAAAAAAAGAGAGAAGGGAAAAAAGCTTCAATTTGGAGATGAAATTTACTTTCTTCTTCTCGACTCATTGTTTTTGTATTAGTCATTTAATTCTGTGGTCACTTTTCAAGATCTCCTGCAGGGAATTTTGCATCCTTCTCTTCCCTGGGAAGAAGTTTATGCAGGAATTTTCCAGCTGTGTTAAAATGCTGAGAAAATATGAAATTTAAAAATGAAAAATCTGTCTTTTAAAGAGGGGAGAGCCAGACACCTTTGCACAGAGTTGCAGAAAATGATGGATGAAGTTTGGAAGGCTGTTATGAACATGAGTGGTGCTGCTGCCTGATCTATTTGTTATGTACTTAATTTGTGGCTTAGCTTTAAATGAAACTAAATGCCAGACCAGTCAATCTAGCTCAGAAACGGCACAAAATCTGGGATTCTGGCTGCAAAACTTGTGTTGCTCAAGGCATCCTGCATTAATAGCCTAAGGTAGCCCATTCTTGCTTTTCCTACAACACAAAGTCAGCTGTTTGGGTGATGTATATGCTACTGTCTACTGTAAGTGCTGGTGATACTTTCCGTGTACAAAATGCCATCAGTGTGACAGATATTCACTGCCAACACATCAAATTGGAAAGCCTGCTGCAATTCAAATAGAAATATCCTGGGAGGTTCTCAGCTATGTTGAATTAAGGCAGGAAGAATAGATCAAATGTTTTTTTTTCTAAGCTCAGTTAACTCCATGAGAACAGGACACAGCTGTGAGTCCCTTCAAGGCAGTACACTTGTCTGCCAAGTTAGAAGGCAATTATTTTTCAAAAATCTGTCTTTTTAAATTCAAGCAGATCGATTGTCTCGTCCATCCTTTGCCTATGCCAGAACCCTGAAAGGCTCTTTTAGCACCACCTACAACCAAGCACCCCTCTTTTCAGGAGAGAACACCATGGAGGTGATGGAAGCCCTGGCAGCCCTGCATATTCCTTTGCAATGGTGGATGTAAAGGTATGTTCATTTTTAGTGCTTTAACCAAGAAGTCTCTGTGCTGATTTTAAACATCATCTTGGCTTTAGATATCTGACCTCTACGCAAAGAAATAGAACATTTCTAAAAAATCTGTTGTCTAGCTAATAGGCAGAAAAGTGTTGCAAGAAGCCAGGGTGGTTTCCTTACGTATACTGCCATGGTTGCATCAGTGTAGAGCTTCCAGAGCTGCTCTAAAATTGGCTTAGTTACAAGACAGTCATCTCCTAATAGCCCTATTTTGCCAAATCACCCAGGCTCTGAAAGTCAAAATGGCTTCTGCCCTTCCTGGTGACCTGTAATCACGGGTAGACATCCAGCAGGTCCACTGAAAGCAAAAACTGTTTGGTGCAGCTGTAAGCAAAGGCTACATAAAAATATGTGCTCATTTTGATCTGAGTAACACACCAGTGATTTTCACTTTTTCTTTTCTTCTTTCAGATAGGGAGAATGCTTTTCAGTATTTGCAAAGTGCATTTTGAGATTGTTCTGACTACAGCCATTATTGCTGTGGTGTGTCTTCTCTGGCTGACATTTGGCCCTAAAACCCCAACAAGTACTATAAGAAAATGAGAGGAGTTGGCATAAATTGTTGTCTCCCATTCTGCAGCGGCACAGCAATGAAAGAAAGGATATTCATTTTTCTTTATATTTTATTTTAAAGGCCATATTGATATATGTATCTATTCTGTTAACATGAAACACAGCAAGGAAATGAAATGTTTGTCCTTACTAACAAAGAATCCAGCAGGAGAAGTGAGCCAAGGAGAGGTGAGGGGTGGGATGTGGTGTGGAACAGATTCAGCAGCAAGCCCTGGCCCAGCTGCTTGGTGACACTGGGTACAACTGAGGCAGCCTGGAGACACACACAAACCATTTGCAACCTAAATACAGCAGAAAAGTAAGTTCTAGGTATGAAAAGTATGGGAAATTCTGCTGGCACTGAGGAAGTTTCTGGTTTAACTCAGTTGACATCATGAAACAATCCTCTGGGGTCTTAGTTCCACCTCTCACCACAGTATGACCAACTTAAAAGTTAGGTGATGTTGTCTACACCCTCAATCCTCTGAACTTTGAACTCTAGGATGGAGAAAACATTGCTTCCCTGGGTAACATGTCCTGTGCTGGACTATTCACTCTTGTGATAAAATTTCTTGCTTGATTCCCCTGCTGCATTTCTGACCACTGCCCCTTGACCTTTTGAGGTGCTTATCTGTCACAAGGTGAATCACCTTTAGAGATGCTTTGTCCTTCCCTGTAACCCACCATGCTATTAAGCAGCAGCAGGCCGCTTCCCTCCAAAAAACAAATTAAGAAATTAGATCTGAGCCAATATATTCATAATAGCTTCTGGGAGACTGAAAGGCCATGTGAATCTCAATTTGTGAATAATTTCTGCTGCAAAAGCAGAACAAATTCACAAAGGTGAACAGCTAAGCACTGGCACTTCCAGAACAGGAATTTGAGGTGGCTTTCTTTAATCTTGCCTTTGAAGAGACTTAGCTATTGACAAGGAATGACAGAAGTAAGAAGGGTTAAACAATCTGGAAGCTGAACAGAAACACTGGCCTTATTTTGACTGATAAAAATTGAGAGAAATGTTATGAACATTACTTTCTCAGCTCCAGAGGAGACCAGAGCAAGGCCCACTGATGAATTCATGGGGGCTTTGCTCCAAAACTGGTGAGGTGTCATTGGGCTTACACAAGAGGGCTTCCACTTTCTCCTGGCATCTCCACTGCGGTGTTGGACAGTAGAACTACATTTAAAACCATGAAAATGTGGAAAACTGCAGCTGTGAATCCTGTGATAAATCACTGAAAAATAGGGCTAGAAAAGTCACAAGGGCTCATTTAATTTTTCCTCCAGCCTCAAGGCAGGTTGTACCACTTTATCATTTCTAACCAACCCCTGTCTGACCTGTATGTAGGATGATGGAAATTTCAATCTCCCTAACTGCTATCCTTACCTGCAGGATTTTTTCCCCATGCATGCTCTGAATTTTTGCTTGCTTTAATTCAAGCTCATTGCTCCTGCTTATGGTAGACATCCATTTATGACAACATTTTACTTAGATGGAGGGTTTTGTTTCCCTTCAGGCTTCACATAATTAGGCTAAACCCTTATTCAGTCAGCCTCTGCTCCCGGGGTGTTTCCCCCCCTGCCTGGCAGCTGGGCTCTCTGCAAGCTCCATTCCCTGAGACACAGCACATCACTCTGTCCTGTGAGGAAGGGTAATTTCCCATTGTATGGGCTCTTGTCCTACTCTATCCACACTAGACCATCTATGTTCTGCACAACAACATGACACTGTTAAATCATGTTCAGTCTGCAATCCACAACCACCCTCTCATCTCTTTTTTTGGCAGTTGAACCCAGGCTGTGTTTGCACAGCTGATTGTTCCTGCCTACCTCACACGCGTCTCTACTGAACCACATCATTTTTCCAGGCCTTTTCCCCATCTTTTCATCATCTTGAATTGTCATTCTGCCCTTTTCCTGCCCACAGCTCCCACCTGCTTTGCTTTATCCATAAGCTAACAGACATTCTCTCAATTTCTCCATTATCTGAACCCTCAGCAAATGGTCTTCTCTTTAATTGACCCTAATGATTTTGGACACAAGGGAAAAATACGTGATGCTTCACCTGACTCCCACTTTAGAGCTCTAAAAAGCTGAGTTTCAGAGAAATGAATTTTGTTTCCTTTGGAGTGGGAACCCCACAGCAGGCTGGAAGCATTCTTGACTGATACAGTAGTAATTCTTGCTTCCTCTCTCCATTTTCTTCATGTCATGTCAAATAACTCCTGCACTTGCAAATGAAGGGAGGATATCTGCTTATAACACATGCCCCTCTTGTGCACATTGAATGGCAATGGCAGGTAGGAGAGCCTTTTGCTTTGGGAGAGCTGATGCTCTTAGTAAATGAAGTGTCCAGAAAATCACAGCTCACCACTATGAAAAGTGGCAGTGCCCAGTAACTTCATACTGGTAATGAATAATGCTGTAACAGGGAGCTTGTGGAAACAGGAGCTGACACAGGACAGCCCCTCTGCCATTCACATATGTCTTCAGTCAGGAGGTGTGACTGCAAGTGCCTGGTCCTGTGCCAAACAGGACTCTGGACATTGAAACAGAACCTCTGAAGCAGTGACAATCTCCTTGTTGGTCTGTGAGTAGCCTGCCACTTCTGGCTTGAATAAAACTGATTTCTCAGGTGAGCTGCTACTGTTACTAAGAAAATGCAATAAACTCCTGCCTCTCTGTGGATATGCTCTTTTAACCAGAAAACAACAAGTAAAGGCAGAGTTGGTCTGGGGGATCCTGTGCAGTCTCTGGAGCCCTCTGGGATGCTGAGGGCTCTGGGGTTGCCTGATGCCTGCCATAAAGCAGTCACCAACACTGGCTTCCCCAGCTCTCAATTAAAGCATGCCCAGTACCCAGCCTGACTGCATGTGTTAGCACATAAACTACAAAAATCCCACATCTCCCTGCCTGAGAGGGATGAGTTAAAGGGCAGTCCCAAAGATTCAGCATCCAACTGGGCACAGTAATGACCAGCTTGAAACTTAGCAAAATGAAAGAAAACTCCTGTGTTTGCTTGCTGTTCACTCAGGGCTCAGGGTTAATGTTTTCAAACTTGCCATAAAAAATATGGACTAGAAATATAACTGGTTAGGAAATTGAAGGTCTGCGTCTGCAAGCTACACATGAATTCCAACATCTGTGGCTTTGAAAAAAGCCTTCATGTGATATGGTCTGCAAATAAACTGGGATTTTATAAACCAGTAGTCACACAGCAGAGAAGGCAATGGAAGCCATGTAGAAGGGAAACAGGTTAAACTAGCATATAACAGAATATTTCAGAAAATATCACTCCCTATTTACGCCTGGGGTATGAATGCTAACCTGAAACAATTGTACTCCTTTCTTTTATGCCTTCCCTACTAAGAGGTGTTATTTTAGATTTCTACTCACTTCATCAAGTTATCTGTAGGGGCTGCTTTCTCTCCCTGGGCTGAATCAACCCCAGGAGGAGCTGTCTATAAGGCTATACAATTCTGCCAACTCTGAATTTGATCCACTATACTCAGTTGTCCTACTAATGCATCTGTCTTGGGTCCAAGTGCTCTCTTGGTTTGAACTATAATTATCCTAAAACTAGATTTTTCTAAATTTCATTCCCTTACAGCTTTTTATAGTTCTGTGAATTAATTATTCAGAGCTGTAGAAGTTCTCAGCAGTGCTTTTCCATAGCTTTTATGGATGTGGATGCATTTCACTCATGTAGAGCAGAGCACGCACTAGAACTTCAGATGGGGACAAGGGAAAGACTTTGTGCAAATGTTAAACACGCTGAGTTCAGCATGTCCTTCTCTGACACCATCTTCTTGAATCTTTCAAGGCATAGAGAGTCTCTGAGGCTAAAAGTGTCTGTATTCCCTCCCTGGCTTCTTAATGCCACCTGAAGCACCGTGGGGCAGGTGGGGCTGCTGTGAGCATGAGGACCAGTGTGGCTGCAGAGCTGAACACTGCCAAAGATACCTCCACATTTTGGCTGGGATGGGGGTGAGGGGCAGCTGGGGTGCAGGGGAGACTGGCAGACACAGACTTCTGGCCTGGAACCAGAAGCTGGGAAGAAGTCAGCAATCTCACTTTACAGCTGACAGTGAGTAGATGTGTGTTTGGGGATGGCTGGGCTCTTGGGGACATGTGAGAGGGGTCTCTGGGATGCAGGATGGGGAAAATGTGTCCAAATAAAGCATAAAGCTTTGTTTGAATTTCACTTGAGCAGGAAGTTAGTAGGGATATTTGAAGGTCATGGAAGCATCAAATCACAGACCTATGGGTCTGCTGCTGGCACAGTTCTTCTGGCTTGCTCAGCTCAGCCTGAGCAGTCCCCAGAGTAGGTGTGTGGGAAGATGTGCCCACATTGAGGTGCTACTCCTGCCCTCACCAGGCTCACTCCATCTTCCCAAGGAGTTACAGCCCCTTTTTCACTGGCCCCTTTTCCCTGGAAAGGCCACTCAGACACTGGGGATTTCCATCACACAGAGTATGAAGGGAAAGGTCTGTGCTGCAGCTGCCAGGCTCTGAGCAGGACCTGGTTTCCCTGCATTTGGCTCTGCAGAGGCAGCACCAGCAAATGAGATTGAGCCTCTTCTGCCTCCCACATCCTCCTCTGGGTAAATGTAGAGTGTGTACTTTAATTAGTGATGATACATGAGGGAGACAGGAGATGAAGCAACATTCAAATTAAGTATCTGCAGAGCTGGTAAGAAGGTAAATATGAGCTCCCAGACTTGAGGGATTTTTTTAGTCCCTTCTTTTGCCAGAACAGCTGGAGTTTAAATTCAAAAAACAAACAAGCCAATGTTGAAAGTTTTTTTCTACCAAAACGCACCTCTGAGTTCCACCTTCACAGGTGTCTGAGTTTTTGGCACTGCAAAGCCCAGGATGGGTTAGTGGGGCCCCCACTGCAGCTGGGGCCAGGCCATTTCCAGGCACAGCATTCCATCAGAAAAAGGGCTGTCACTTCCATGTGCAAACCCACAGTGAGGGCAATGGACTGACACCTGCACCACACCACAACCCTCCTGCAGCAGATCACCCCTCAACAGGCAACCCACAGCAGGTCTGGAGCCTTTCCTCAGAAGCAGAGGCTTCAGTGACCTGCTAACTAGCCTGACTCGTCTCTCCCTTCCCTTTGCTCTGTCACAGGGGGCTCTGAGGACACCTCTGCCCCCTTCTGTGCACCTATTTCTGCAGCCATGGTCAGGAATCACTGCTCACAGTTGTGTGCTTTGTACCACTGCTCATCCTGGCACATCTGAACAGCTCCTACTTCACACTGAGCATCCTCCTTCCTGCTGTCATGGATGGGCCTTCAGACTGAAGGTGGGTGGGATGCTGAACACAAATATTACACAGGTATCAGAAGGATAAATGAAGGTTTACTGAAGAATAAATTAACCTTACATTAATTTTTTTTTCATAAGTGCTAAACTTCCTCTATGTCTTATATGACAGGTTTTTGTTTGCTTTTGTAAGCAATACAGTATTTAATTACTGGACAAAGCATGTTTCATAGCAAAAAACGTTTTTTAAAGCATTTTGAACTGATAAACACCAAGTATTTGCATCCCCTTTGCTATGATTTCACTTTAATAATGATTTTGGTGTTTCAGTATGAGTCAGGCAACAACAGAGGGATTGCTGAAGAAAATTTGCTAAAAACCTCTCTGAAAAAACAGTTATGAGTCAGAGGAAACTCAGCTGAATTTTACTGGTTCAGAACTGGCTTGGTTGGATCTGTAATTTCAGAAACCAAATTCCACACCTGGAGTGGTCTACAGCTGAGCTATTAATACAATGTCTGTGTTTTTATTTCTATACCACCATTGGGAGATAGGGCCTGCCCTGAGGAAGGGGTGGCTGCCAGTGGCCACCAATGCCAGGCACAGAGAACCTCACTGAAACAGGAGATCTCCTGCAGTGGTGACTCCAAAGAAGCAGCCTTTTTTCCAGTGGAAAAATGCATTGTCAGGGTGAAAGAACAACATAATTAGTAGAGGCCAGAATAGAAAGACACTAGAAGACCCCAAAAGCTCAAGAGTCCTGACTTTTACTTTCTGCCCCTGCCAGTGTAATTGGTTTATCTATCTCTTTGTTACCAAAAACGAAATTTTATGTGGCATTAAAGGCTGGTTGTTTCTGACAGGATCCCAAAGAAAAGCAGCGGTTGTGTCATTCTTGGGAGTTCATGTGTGGAAGCAGAAACCTGCTCTTTGCCTAGTTGAAGCTAAACTGTACATTAATTAATCAGCACAGAAACTCTTACAGGAAAGGTGACCCAGTCCAGCACTTTTAGGAATACATCTGGTTTGGGAACTTCTCAGGTGCTCTTTATTATTTCTCAGACTCTGTCAGCATAAAGACATGCCCCTAAAATTTCTGTCAGAATAAATTTTGCTCAGATACCACCAGCATGGAGTAAATAACTGAATTTCTCTTACTTGCCTGGATATAATTTGATATGAAACAGGGCACCTGGTATCATGATAATATAAAAAATCTGGTGGTATTTGCATGGCAATCAGAGATCAGAGGAGCTGCTGTGGCTCCAATAAGCTGTGCCTTTGAATGTTGTCAGGAGGATCAGCTGAGCAGGGCTGTACCTTGCCAGAACACCAATGGGATGCTGATAATAACACGGTGTCACACATTGTCCAGGATCCTGCTAGTGAGCTCTTTTATTGGATTATTGTCTGTTTGGAGAGGGGAAAATATCCTCTGCTTGAAGCAGATTGCCTCATGGTTTGTGTTGTGCTAAGAGGTGATCAAACATCCATGGAAACCGTGAGCCTTTTTAGTCGCAAAGTTGTTGCATTGGTTTTATATAAAAGAAGTGAATGTTTTGGGAGTGGCACAGGTAGTGCAGGATCCTTGGCAAGGCTAGAAAGCAGCCTGCCCTGGGGAGAAGTCCTGCCATTCCAGCAGGAGTCCTCTGCACTTGGCTGTCCTATGGCGCTGGGTGAGCAGCCCAGCCGGGGATCTGCTCCCTGTGCCCGCCACAGACGGGCACTGCGGCTCTGTGGGATCACATTTTGGGTGCTCCAGCAGATGGGGAGCACACATGAGTTTTTCAGGCCAGTCAGTGAACGTGGTTGTCTGCATGCTTGAAATTAAGTGTGTTTTTCTTTACTTGAAGTCAAAGCTTGAGGCAGGAGAACCGGGACATGCAAGAGCATGGAGGATCTGGTGATTATCTAAATGCATAATCAATATCTCCCTTTACTTACTCGTGTGCATTTGTCAAGTGTCCAACAGTGTGATTACCCTGCTTAAGTATTTTCTTCAGGCATAAAGCAACCTTTCCAAAATTACTAACTTTTTTCCCTTTGAAAGTGTTGTTAATTAATACTTTTAGTGTCCTCCCCTGGGATTTGCTTTCTCTTAATTACCAACAGGAGCAATACAAGAGTGCTCCACTGCCAGTGCCAAAATTAAACTGACTTTCTCCAAATTGCATTGAATGATCCACATGGCTGTGCCTTCAGGTACTAAGCAGGAAACCTCAATCCCCTGGGAAGTGCTGCTTTATAAGGCACTCTGTTTTCACAGAATCATAGATTGATTTGGGTTGGAACGGACCTTTAAAAGCCATCTAGTCAAACCCTCTGAAATAAGCAGAGACATATTCAGCTAGATCAGGTTGCTCTGAACCCAATTCAACCTGCCTCTCCAAAAGTTTACAGGGATAGGGCATCAACCACCTTTCTGGTGGATGTGCCAGTGTCTCACCATCCTCATTGTAAAACATTTCCTTCTATCTTGTCTGAATTCGTCCTCTTTTAATTTGAAACCATTACCCCAAGTCCTACTGTAACACTCTCTGCTAAAAAGTCTGTCCCCATCTTTCAATAAGCCCACTTTAAGCATGGAAATTAATTTCAATAATAAGTACTTCAGGGTGGTTTCATGCAGATGGGAGCAGCATGAGGACATGGGTGTCCCAGCAGTAAGGTTGGAGCCCTGGATGAGAAGTGCAAACACGGTGCAGTCCCTTAACCCCAGGGTGCTGGGGAAGCAGCATCCTGATGCCAATGTGCAGAGTGCCCTGGCTTTTGCTGGGCTCTGGAAGGCATCCCAGAGCATGCAGGCTGGAAGAGCACTAGAGTATCATCTTGTTGGCTCCAGCATCCCAGGAAGTGCTGTCAGATTTCTTTATCATTCCCTTTTGTTCAGCCATACGAAAAAAGTGGTCTCAGCAAGACTGAAAGTTGCTGCGGGGAAATACCAGGCTTAGAATAGTATTTTTCATTGCCCTGATTGAACAAAAATACTTGGCATTACAAAAGCTTTTCAGGGCAAAACCTAATTTTCATTTAAACACATCAGTATTTTTTTCATGCTTATTTTCTGACTTTTGCATTCTCCTGTCGTGTTTCAGAACAGAAACAAGGAACAGTATTGATACTTTCTGCCCCACTGAAACACTTGAGTCTTACTCTATTCCACCTTTCTCAGCATAAATTTGCCATGTTGAACAACAAAACCAGTGTTGACTCTTATTCTCACAGTTTTTCAATGGCTACTTCTCTCTGTGGGAACTCATCCATTTCAAGGGCTCTCTGTTATTTTCCGCTCAGGCAGATTAGACATGTCATTTTGTGTTTAGAAATTGCTGCTGCTGCCAGCATGAGGAAATATCCCAGACTTGAGGGACAAGCCCGGGTGGGAATGCCAAGCCCAAGTGGGAATGCCACGGGATCATGGGCAGACACCCAAGGCCCTGCTGCTCTGCCCTGATGGTGGATATCCGTGTGCAGACCCTGTGGGACAACAGGGTTGTTGGCAGGTGCAACTGGAAATAATTGTGAGCAGGCTATGGAACAGGCTAGGAAATTCCAATTTTTTGCTAATAGATACAGCTAAAATGCCCTGGCTCCAATTTTTTTTTTCGATGATGAATCCCAGCAAATATTGTGGCAAGCCCCAGAGTGAAAAACTCTAGCAAAGCACCATAGTGAGAAATGAGGCTTTTAAATTTTCCTTATTTAGCAAAGTCTTTCTCTTTTTGCATAAGAAACTTTAATATTAAAATCTTGTTTAAGACACCTAACTTTAGTGTCTGACATAGCAACTGCAGCCTGGGAGGCAAAATCAGGTCCTTTTTAGGCTTCCATGTAATAAATGGGTAGACAACAGTAAATTAAATGAAAATGTGTCAGTTTAATTCATAAATTCTTCACCTCTGTCAAGCCTAATTTTTTTTTAATATCTCCACCCTCAGTCTTTCTATTATAGGAGACAAAAACCACGCAGCCAATTTTCCTTTATGTTGGTTTAATTGTTGCTCTTTTTGACTTTGAAAAGGATACCAAGTGTTCTCATATATGTAAATGTGCCTGATGGCTTTGGCTGTTCAAATACTAAAGCCCCCCTGTGGGCACTGGGGTGTCCCTAGGGCAACCTTAATATAAATGTAGGTAGAAAGTGCATTTTTGTATTTGTCCAGCTGTGCAGGCTCACATCTGCTGTTCTCAGGCTTGCTGCCAATCATTGCAGCTCTTACCATTTATTTTTCCTTGCAGGAGAAGAAAGCACCCAAGACAAATCTGCTAAGAGAAAGAAGAGCAATCATGCAAAGGTGGACTATTGACACTATTTTTGTTACATTCTTTTTTCATCTCTCTGATATTACTGGCATAGTGGTAGGCATAGCAAGTAGGATGGAGACAAAAAAGTATGCAAAAATTACATTAAATATTGTGTTGTAGCTACATTCTCTGAGCACTCATCTTCCCTTGCTCTGTGTTATGTTATTCAAACAAGACAAAGAACATACAGAAGTAACTAGCAGATTCTTTTCTCCTGCCTCTCCCCATCTTACAAGGTCATCTAAAATAGGCCAGGGAAGTACACTAGAAAATACTGCAGGGAACAATCTTGCATTGGCAGGAAAATGCATTGTAAAAATCTACCAGCTCTTCTTCACTTGCAGTTGCTGTGATCCAATGACTGGCAGAACCCCTTGGTGTATTTGTTGTGGTAGTACATTAAATACTAGGCCTGCCTGTTCAGGTGATGCTGCTTGTCCATACAGAAGGGAAGAACTATGGATGCAGCTGGCATTTCCCAAGTTATGTTCGCCTGGTTAGTCTGACTTGGAAATGCAAAGGAGCACAAAGAAGGATAAAACCTCTCAAACAAAGAAGGGGCAAAGATTCAAGCCCCAGCATCTGGTAGGAAAAATAGGAGGCCTTATAGATAGGCATCCAGAGGTTTATCACTGGAATTCAAAATTTATCAAAGAATATAGTTCTGATAAATAATTTTCCCTCTTATTTACCCAAGCACCTTCCAACCAGCTTGGTTTTATCACAGGTAAATAACAGTGGCTCATGTCTCCATTACTGTTCTCATTTGAATTGCTCTAAAGTGGTCCCTCATGGAGGGATTTCCAAAAACAAGATTACAAGAGGATTAAAAAAATAAAATACATTGTCTTCTGAAATGTTGCTTTCCTCTTCATCAAACATACATTGTGAGGAAGGTCAGTGGTGGAGGGGGTCTCAGGGCTGCTTCTCCAGCCTCTCCTGCAAGGTCATTCTGCAAATGGCCCAGCCAGGCAGGAGCTCCTTCCCAGGCAGAATTGCTGGCCAGAATTTTCTCCTGGGGAAGGGCCATGTGCCTCCAGGAGCACAGTGTGGGAATGACCACGTCCCCAGCTCAGAGCCAGAAGAAATGCTTTTCTGTCACTGTTTGCAGAGGAGGCAGGTCCTCAAGCCTAATGGAGAGGAGATCTTCTGGGAGAGGAGATCAGCCAGCCTGACCCACAGCAATCTTCCTTGCCAGATGCCTGGCTGCCTCTGGAGCAATTTGTCACCTTCAAGAACACCACCAGTGCTTTCCATCCCAACAACCATGACAGATATCAGAAGAGCAATGGGAAAAGAGGACTTCAGTCCTTAATCCTTGCCAGCATTCTCTTCCTTTGCTTTTGGTGCTGGGCTGGCCAGGTCAGATCGATAAACTGCTCAAAAAAGGTAAATACCACTTTAATCTCTTCCTCCAGCTAATCATGGCAAACCACAGGAAGGCAGATAGTAATTCAAGATTAGCAATAGCCTTATGAAGCTCACATTATTACTGAAGAAATTTAAAAAGCCATGCACCTCAAATACCTTAGTTTCCATCTAATCCCTTGATGATTAAACCCCAGACAGCAAAAAACCTTCACACATTATCTTCAAATTGGAATGATGCAAATGAATCTAATTTAATCGTTCTTTGTTTCTCACTCCTGACTGTGGAAACAGAATGCAAAGCAGAAAGAAAAATCAAACAAGAGGTGAGATGCCAGAGGAGTTGTGGATTTAAGTTTGTGAAGGTCCATGCTGGGTCATCATGGGATTATTACAGATAGATTTAACAAACATACACCATCAAAAGAAGAACTTCAAATAAGCCAAATATACTCAGTGGGACCAATTTTGCAAATGCCTTCACAGGATCAGAGAATCATTTATGTTGGAAAAGACCTCTAAGATCATCAAGTCCAACCATAAACCTAACAGTGCCCAGTCCACCACTAAACCATGTCCCTAAGTGCTACATCTACCCATTTTTTAAATACCCCTAGGAATGGTGACTATACCACTCCACACAGGGCAGCCCATTCCAATGCTTAATAATGCTTTCTATGAAGAAATTTTTCCTAACATCCACTCTAAATCCTCCCTAGCACAGCTCGAGGCAGTTTCCTCTTACTCTACCACTTATTATCCTGAAGAGATCGATGTCCACCTAGCTACAACCTCCTTTCAGGTAGTTGCAGGAAGTGATAAAGTCCTCCAAGAACCTCCTTTTTTCCAGGCTAAACACCCCAGCTCTCTCAGCTGCTCCTTATAAGACATGTTTTCTAGATCCTTCACCAGCTCCCTTGCTCTTCTGGGAGGAGAGAAGTAGCCCTCACAAACTCATTGCAGAAATGGATCTGCAGCCTCTTCTCATCTTGTTTGTGAGCAGTGGTCAGCTTTCTACAGCCATTTTTCTTCATTTCCCCAGGGATTTCTGTGACTCAGGAACTGATCATTAGCAAGCATTAGGACTCTAAATCGTCTGACACCTTGGTGGTATTTCTCTGGCTGGCTATCTGGATTGAACCATCTTGCATGCTGGAAAGCTGCAATTCTTGAAGAAAGGAGTTGGGCATAAATGACAGCAACACCTCATTTGGATCTTGTTGTCTGTTCCACAATAGCTGTTGAATACAGAATTATTTTCAGTGTTTATGCAATTTCTTGAGGGATAATACAGAGAACATTAGAGGGCTCAAAGAGAGCAGCAGCTGCAGGCACTTCTCAAGTAAGTACCCACTGACCATGGAATGTCCCTGAGCCTCCCAACACAGGCAGTTCCTGACAGACACATGCAGAGCTGTGCTGATCTGGGTGCAGAGCAGCACAAAGAGACCCCTCTGAGGATCTTCCCAAACATTACACAGTACTCACAGCTGCCAATCCCCATTGAACCTGGGCAGCCTGGAGAAGAGCCACTGCAGCCTCAGAAACGGCTGCAGGTCTCATCTCAAAACCCGTCCACCACAGGTCATGGGGCAGTGCCACACAGAGGGAAACCTGCTGCTGTTGGGGCTACATTAATCAGGAAAGCGGGGTTGAGCACCATAAACTGTTTTGGCTCACCCTGAGGGCTGTAAATCTTGGAGGATGCCCCAAGTAGGTGCTTGGTCTGTTGCCACCTATTCCTGGGTGGAGTGGTGCCGTCACCTGTGCCACCGCCCTGGCTGGCAGAGCAGCTGGAGAAGCACAGCAGGAGCCACAGCCCATCCTTGAGCCCAGCCTGCTTCCGTGGGCAATGCTGGCACGGGGAAGGGTTTGCAGGGAAATCCATCAAAACCTCACCCATCTCCTGCGAGGAGAATCCAGCTTCAAACAGGTGAAGTTGACATTGCTGGTGGTCAGATAGAGTTTTCCATTATATGTTCCTGGTTGAGTTACTTCTAGTTTAAACTGTTCTTTAGTTTCAAAGTTTGTTCTTTTCCTTGGCCTCACATTTTCACTATTTTCTTTCTAAACTCGCAGAATGGTTCAACTATTTTTGAAGGGCCTTGGAAAAAGTGGTTATTGTTAAGTAATCTCTGTAACATTTTCTTCTCTTTGCATCAATGTATCTAGTTTCAAGGCATTACAGCTTTAGAGTACACGTGAAAGGTTTGGTTTCTTTGTGTATTTTTTTTTCATTTGCTTGGGTTTTTTTGTTTGTTTGGTTGGTTTGGTTGGGGTTTTTTTTTTCCTTTTTTTTTTTTTCTTTTTCCCTGTCCCTATGAAAATCTGTTGAACTTAATGGAAAGATAAGCTTTGAAAAACCATTTTGGTGGTGGTGAAATTTTTATGTGTGCTTCTCCCCCCGTTTTGTCTCTTAGATCTTTTAGTATCTTTTTTCCTGGTGTGGCCTTGATTTCAGCTCTATTCAGTTCTTATCTCAGGACAGCACTGAATGTGCTCATGGAGTCTCCTAAAAGGGGAGGCAGAGTGAAAGCTACCGATAAGGCACAGTGACAACTACATTAAATTCTCCATATATTTTTGACTTAAAAAT